>JAVSBS010002990.1:0-18286 GCA_033124195.1 Coracias cyanogaster
GCGGGGTTGGGCTCTTCTCCCAAGGAATAAGCCATATAACAAGAGGAAACGGCATCAAGTTGCACCAGGGGAGGTTTAGGTTGGACATGAGGAACAATTTCTTTCCCAAAGAGGGTTGTCAAGCCCTGGAAGATTCTGCCCAGGGCAGTGGTGGAGTCCCCATCCCTGGACGGGTTTTCAAAGCCATGGAGATGTGGTGCTGAGGGACATGGTTTGGTGGTGACCTGGCAGTGCTGGGTTAATGGTTGGACTCGATGATCTGAAAGGCCTCTTCCAACCAAAAGGATTCGAGTGTATTCACACTGCAAAACCCAGCCCTGCACAAGCCTACAGCAGCTTATGGGACGGTGCAGAGTGTAAACCAGGGCAGTCTCTGGCCCTTGTTGATAGATTCAAAGCCATCCGTCTGTCTTTCTGGGCTGGCTGCACAGCTTACCACACACTTCAGCAGGAGCCTTCATCCTCCGCATCCTAGGGAGAGCAATGAACAGCCGACACCATAACTGGCACCAGATCTTCACAGATCAAGCTGGTGATGGACCTTCTATAAGCAATATGGTTGCACTAGGTGAGCTCCTGGTTTTCTCATGCGCAGCGTACTATGGCTGTGTGGTTTTCCATTGAAGGTTAGCCTGCCATGTCTGGGTATTTAATTTATAATTATAATTTTGGCCTGGGAAAAATTAATCTGTCTTCACATGGAGCTATTGTAACACTCAGACACAGATGGCTGATTATCAGAATGTCTAATAGCATCTCCGTAATAGTCCTAAGGCAAAAAAACCCCACTTCTGACAAGCATTATTTGCTGAAACAAATCCCATTTAATTAAGACATGAAGTCTGCGCAGAAAGACATCCTAGATTGTCAACAATATTAACTGCAGCATACACTGCTAGAGGTTGTGCTTTGCATTAAGGCTAAACGGTAAAGGATAGGAGCTTTTTGAAGAATTTCTGAGGTTTTCCTAGGTAGCAAGGCTAAGCGGGGAATTTTTCTTGAAGGATATTTTACTTTAAAAGCCCAAATCAGCCCTGATGAAAACACCTCACTTGACAGCTTTGGAGGCTAAAATCCTCTCGGTACCCTAAAAACTCATTTCACCAGCACGGGTTGCTCTGCGTGCCCTGCCCCAAGGTCTGCAGAGCCCTGACATCCCGAAGTGATGCGGTCGTGGGTGCACAGGAGCTGCGTCAGCAGGATCATTCACCACTCACAAGAGCTTCTCCTACTGGGTGTTAGGAAACCAGCCCTTGTGCAACCGCTACTGGACAATATTTCACCGGAGACTCAGCAGAAGCCGTGGGCTCTGTCCCAGGGCCATGGAGGTTGCTGTGCACCGCTCGCCGAGTGAGATCCGTTAGTGCACAAAGGGGTTATACACAGAGCTAGCTGCTCAAGGTCTGCGGTATCCCATACGGCAGTGAAATTATTCAAGGGGAAATTATGCAGATAGTCAACATGTTCACGCCGCAATGAATTATGCTGGAAACATCAGCGCAAGTAGCAGTCAACTTGTGTTACGGTCAAGGAACTCAGCGTCACTTGTTTGCTGCTGTTAGAGACCCAGGGGCTCAGGGACCTGGGATACTGGGGGATGGTCACCTAAACACCCTAAAGCTCCTGCTCTGGCATCAGTATGTGACAGCAATGAAGCTGGGGAAGGGTCTAGAGCACAAGTCTGGTTAGGAGCAGCTGTGGGTGTTGAGCCTGGAGAAGAGGAGGCTCAGGGGAGGTTGGAGCCAGGTGGGGTCGGGCTCTTCTCCCAAGGATTAAGCCATATGACATGAGGAAACAGCCTCAAGCTGCGCCAGGGGAGGTTTAGGTTGGACATGAAGGACAATTTCTTCACTGAAGGGCTGTCCCAGGCTGCCAGCGCAGTGGTGGAGTCCCCATCCCTGGAGGAGTTTCCAAGCCGTGAAGATGTGGTGCTGAGGGACATGGTTTAGTGGTGACCTGGCAGTGCTGAGGGGCAGTCAAGGATCACTAGTTAAAAATAGTCATAAATAAATGGCAGGGGGGTTGGAACTAGATGTTCTTTAAGGTCCCTTCCAACCCAAACCATTCTATGATTCTAAAATATAAATAAATCCAGCAAATGGCAGTGTGATATATACAGATCACACTGCAGGTTTGTGCCCTGGCAGGTTTGGTCTGCACAATCCCAGTATGGACCAGTCAAATATTACCGAAAGGTGGCCCTGTGGCTACCCCAGGATTGGAAACCTTGACTTCTGGTTCCGCTTTAGTAGAGCAAGTCTCACTACATGGACTTGATGCATGAGAGCAGGACACAGGAGTGGGGAAAAAAATAAGGAAATTTTAGTAGAGATAAATAGGATTTATAACGCTGTCGTCTCTAGCAACTTTGGCATTTCAATTCATTAAAAGTCCAGACAAATTAGATGTTTGTATTCATTTAAAATAATTTCTCCTCTTTGACCCAACCTAATTTATCATTTTACGTCTTTCTGCAGTGCTTAGGAGAGCTGCTGTTTAAATGAACCCAAAGGAATATACGAGTGAAATATTAAGTAGTTATCATTAACAACAACACGGTACATTAAAACCCAGAACCACAGCTCCCCTACAGCTATTTTTGCCAAGCCAAACACAAAGTCTTCTCCTACAGATGTAGAATTTGTATTTCTTGCAGTATGAAAGCTGAGACACGTTGTGACAGTGTGTTCACAACTAACACATGGCTCAGGAACTCAATTGTACTCACTGCAGGATAAAAGAAACAGCAAAGGGGAAATCCTGCACCTCAACATAAACTGATCCTTATTCAAATAATATTTTTTTTTTATTTTTTCCTACTAAAAACCTCCCGTGGTTTAGTTCTGCCATTTTTTAATTTTTTCCTACTAAAAACCTCCCATGGTTTAGTTCTGCCATTTGGAATTTTATCTGTTTTTACAAATAGCTACATTTTGGTGACGAAAAGTGCTGTTTGGAGTTTTGTACGTTCAAATATTTTCAGAAAGGAGCGGCTGGATCATCAACAAGCATCTACCCAACCATTCCTATCTTCAATTTCGGAAATGAATTTTTGTTTACATCAGCCCTGGGTCTACTCTGGCAGGTCCAACAGAGAGTAACATTTATGCTCTCGGAGTTACAGAGTAAGCTTCTCTCATAACTGCATGATTCATTTCTCCATCGTCAGAAATAAATAGTGCCAATGAAGGCTGTATGAATTATATTTATCCAGTGCGCTTAAGCAAAGACATAAGGAATCCTGCTAAGGGTTTGGTATCTCCTTTTGAAATGACACGTATTAATGTGGTTGTCAGGTGGAGAGAGGGATAAGGAAAAGATATAAGACTTCCTCAACATCTTGAGCAAATCAGGGAAAGAATGGAATAAACTGGAGAAAACAATATAAATATTAAGTACCTGAAGGTGATGCCACTACTTTATTACAGAGCTTCCTGCATAACACAAAACCATAGAAACTCTAAACTGCAACAAATATCTGACATTATCACCACACAATTCCCTCCATCAATACCAACGCACGAGCGTTGTCTCAATAGGCCCTTTCCAGGATGGTCTTCTGGTAGATGCGAACAGAAGCCCTCACTGTGGTCTAAGAGCAGAGCACAGATACGTGCACTGGAGAACGACATGGCACCTCTGCCCAGAGCACAAAGAATAAGGGCAAAGAGGCAAAATGTGTGTATATCTGTATTTTATATTTGATATTTTATACAGAGGTATAAAAATCAAGTGGCTCTCTGAAGAGCATGTGGGTTTTAATTATGTTTAGATGTCAAGAGATGGTACACATCAAAGGGTGTCCTTTCTCCAGGTTCTCCTCCAACACCTAAGCCTGTGACATGGTATTACTGTTGTCTCAACCCTTCCTTATTAAAAGCTTTTTGTGGAAGACTTAAGTGTACGCCTTTGCTGCTCACAGCCACGAGTTTCCCAGGTGAGAAGGCTGACTCTTAACATCACGATTCCCACCTGTTGATGGTCTGAGATGTTCAGCGGGGTCTTTCTGCCTGAAATCCGTGCTCTTTTCTTTGGATGGCATCCAGAAAACACCTGTGATTTTTCATTTTGAAATACCATTTGCAGCTTGCTGCATGCTGACTTGGGAATTAAGAGATCTGTGGGGAAATGAGTGACATCAGCATGAGCAATTTGTCATAATGACTCAGAAAATTACAGGATAAAATGCACGTATCAGCATTCCAATCAAAGGAGGAACCACTTGTTCTTCCCCTCAAGCGCATGGGACTTTCTGCTCCAAAATAAGACCACTCTCACCTCGTGCTGAACACAAAGCACAAGTCAATGGGTCATGCCACGGTTTGCAGAGCAATACTGGATGATGACCCCAGATCAAGACCCTGTGAGACTGATGGCAAAAGTGTTAGCAAAAAAGCCAGGAGCTCAGAGAGCAGGAGGGAGGTGGCACTTCATCCGGTTTGGAAGCAGAATGGTCTGTTAGGTGGAGAGGAGAATTAACTAAGGATTAGTAAATAAACATTATTTTGACCATAACTAAGTCTACGAACCACTGTGGTCTGCTCGGAGCCTTCCTGCTTGCTCTGTGCTGCAACATCTCTGCAGGCACCTGACAGAAAATGAACCTTGTGAGAAGGGACACGTCAGAGATGTCACAGCGGAGCTGGGCTCTTGACCAGAGAGCAAGCTGCCAAGAGCAGCAGGACACTGCGAGGTGACAGGTGAGCAGGCAGAGGGACAGGCATCCACAGAAAAATATCTATAAATAAGTCATAGTCCAGTGAGTTCTCCTTGGTAAGGCTGTTGCAGCCAATCTATGTGTGAGTAGAAGTTTCTCTTCATGTTCAGTAGCTGTTCAGAGCTCAGAAAGAGACCTCTGCCATCCTGGCTTCTAATGTAATAATAGATGTGTAATATCCGAAGATCAAGACCATCTCTCTATTAAATTAGATAACAAATAATTAGATAATTTTAATTTACTTTATGAATCTTCTGGAGAGTAAACTGCTTACAGGCAGCTAATGCAATAAACCTACTTTATAAGCAGAGAGCAACATCTGCTGCCGGGAGGAGTCTGCAGCGCACATTAGGATGCTGTGCACGCCCAGCCGTAGTTAGAGTAAATGTATCATTAAGTTGGTATCCTTTCCCATTCCAAGCACACTTTTCAAGATTTATGTACTGCAGACAATAAGATAGCAGGAGAATCGACTTGAGCTCGACTCTTCTTGCATTCCTCTCTCCATCCCGTGGCAAGATAACATTAATAAAAAGGGTAAGATGAAGAGTGGAAGTTAGGTCACTTCTGTGCATGGCAAAGGAAATATGATTTGAACCCCATGCACATCCAAAGGCAGAAGCTGTGCTAAAAGAGTATCAATATCAAGCCATAAAAAAAAAAAATCAAACAACGTCATCATGCATCTGGTGTGGTCGGAGCTACAATTGCAGGTGTCCCAGGCCACAGCCTGCCCAGCTTAGGCAAAGACCTGGATTACTGTGGCTTCTAAAATATCTTATGTACTTTAGCTAACTTGCAAACTGCAATTTTTGCAGAGGTTTCTAAACTCAACAAACTAGGCAAACAGAAGTGAGCACTAGAACAGGTTGCCCAGAGTGGTGGTGGAGGCCCCATCCCTGGAGTCATTCAAGGTCAGGCTTGATGGGGCTCTGAGCAACCTGCCCTAGTTGGAGATGTCCCTGCTTATTGCAGGGAGGTTTGACTAGGTTGCCTTTAGAGGTCCCTTCCAACCCAACACACTCTATGATTCTATAATTCTGTGACAGAAAGGGACATTCTTGATAAAGAAATCTCAGCTTCCCATGGATGTGACATGCCTCTTCCAGACCTGAAGGGTGCTATAGAAGATCAACAAATATATTTTCACTCAAGCAAACCAATGTATTTAAGGGAACAAGTCAATCCAAACACCTACCTTTTCCAAGGTTACAGTGATGACCACACTTTTCAGAAGCAACCAGTGATTTCTTAGGTGCCCTTGCTGTTGGAATGCTAGTGGAACCTGTTTTTTTGGAGGATGGATGATTATTGCTATTGATGCAGCTTGTCTGTATTGGTAATTGAACTGACAGCACAATATGAAAATAAACCCAAACCAGCCAAGCAATGCTATTGTGCATCTTTACCAGTAATAGAAAAACCACATTGTCCCTCCAGGCAGATGAGAGGAGCACTAAAGATATCGCCTGATGTCATTGATGTGGAAGTTGCATTTTTATTGTAAATTAATCTACCGTGTCGTCACACACAGAAACCCTGTCAACGGTCATCACACACTCTGAGAAAATGAGCCTTGCTTGCTACTGGATTTTGCAATTGCTTGATTTCCTCTTCTTAAGGAGAAGCCAACAAGGTAGAATTAATGAGCAGGAGTTTAGTAATAAGCACAGTTTATTTGTCTTGGTGGGAAAGAGAGCCAGCCCCTGGCACAAGCATAAGGCTGCATCCATGTGCTTGCTGTGGGTGAAACTGCTGGGAGATCCACGGCAGGTTTGTTGGGAAGAAAGACCATTGTATCTGCTCTTTCACTAGCACTCATGGACTCTTATAATACCCCTTTTCCTCCTTTTAGAGTCTGAGGCACATCGCAGTGAGGGTCACCAAGTGTAAGGATGGTTTTTGTCAAAGCTTTCAACTTTATGTCAATGTCTTCCCTCTGGGAAGATTAAAGGCTTTGAGGACAATGAACTTGAACAGCATGAAACAAAGGGAAATAACACAGGAGCCACATGATTGTCACCTGTGCGGCAAAACCTCCTCCCAAGATTTTGTATGTAGTGGAAACATTCAGCAAAGACGGCTGATTTACCCTTCTGGACAGAGCTGCTCACCCTTCACGCTGAACTCTAGATAAGATGCAATCAAAGTTCCTTTGGTGTCACTTGCTCTACATAAGGACATAGAGATACTGGCATGATGGAAGGCCAAGAACTGATCAGTCCAATCCTCATACAAAGTTACTGTACAAATTGCTGTACACTGATGTTGGAGATAAACACATCTTAAACACGGAGCACAAAGCCCTGTGATGTCCAAGGGGGCAGGAAATGAAGTAGTGAAACCTTGAAAGTTGTAGCTCTGATGTGCTATTCTGGACAAGACCCTATGGTTGTACTTCACTGCTATACTCAACAATGAGCTGCTAAGTCATCTCTTTCCCTACCTCCTGAAGATTATTCCATTCTAGACTAGATGTTATCAGAAGTTCCTGGGGCTTTCAGAACTGAGAAGCCAAATCCTGCGTATTCCCTACCCTTTCCCAGTGGATGTGAAGAACCTGAGTGCTCTGTGTCCTTCTCTGTGCAGTTACCCACAGAAGCAGAATGAGGAAACACAATTCTCCTCGACCATGAGTTTTCAAAGTACAGTTCAGAGCACATTTTCACCTGAAGCTTGAGATCAGCATTTGCCAACGTGCTTTATATAGGAAACAGAGGCTGGTTTTAATGTCATTGTTCTTCTGGTCCTGAAAACGTGCCTCTTCCCCCCAAAAAAAAACTCAACCAAAAGAAAACTCACCGAAAAGCCTACAACTGCACACATCCAGAGGATGGTAGATACCTCTTACTATGTACTGAGGCTTACAAATGAACATCGAGCAGTACATTACCTGAATGATCCAGAAAAACCGTGAGGGAACATCCTGAAGAGTACATGAGTCTTCCTGGGAGGGTGTTGGAGAAGATGTATGTCCACAACAATGTCAGACACAGCTGTACTGACACTGGACCTAGAACTTGTTCAGCTTTAGATGGTCTGCAGGTCTATGGACCTTGTGATCACAGTCCTTAGACTGTGAAAATTGTGTTGAATATGGGGCTTCATGCTCCAGATTTGGAACTATTGTCTGTGGTTGGGTCAACCAGTGTAGAAACATCTGTAAAAGACCCGCCTCAACATATTTTTCAGCCTCATGGGCCATTCGGAAAACTGCATATGATTCCAATATGGGCAGAAAATCCTGTACGAGCGACGACACGAGCTGTGACACGAGCTGCTCTGGGCAGGGGAGGAGGTATCAGCTTAAGATGTGCTGAAAATTTGATAACTGGATTAGACACAGGAATTTCCCAAGGCGGGGGGGAGAATCCACATCATCTCTACTGAGATAGACTTCTAGACCAACCTCATTTATCATGCATTCATTTGTTAAGTAAATATTCATAATATATAAATGCTGGTGTCACTTTAATATTCTGATTAGCATGGAACATGTCTTCCTCTGTCTAGATAATGGTGAAAGTCATACTAATTGAAGTAATGTTGTGTGTCAAATGATACAGAGCTGATTTACTTAAGCCTTGAATGTCTGCTCCAATTAACTTCCAAAGTAAATTGCACTGAAGTCCCTTTTTCTGTCTTTTATGAAATAGAATACATAAAAAGTAGGAGTTGCAAAGCAAATCCGCCAAAGTTCTCTTATATTGCTTCTCCATATATTCACTGACCTTCTGCCAGTCATTCCCAAGGCAGAGAGAAGCCTGTAAAATTCAGAACGATTACCCCCAGCTCCTGCAATAAATTCATTTCTATTTGCAAATCTGAGATCAGTGCACTGTCTAGCTCCGATTTCAGGCTTCTCTGTACCCTGTGCAACCATTACAGCAAACAGCCATTCGAGAGAGACAAAAACCATGTGGAACAAGGGATATGAGAGAGAAAAAGCCCGTATGGTTGAGTGGAACAACAGCACTGTGTCTAAATGGCTTTTTAAACTCTTGCTGGATGTGTTTATAATCCACCTTTATAAGTCACAGAAAAAAGCGTCGCTCGGGTGGGTTACAGTTGAAAGCCTGCCCTTATTAACATCCGTTGCATCTTGTCATTTGGCCCAACATCCGTGGAATTTATTGTACCCACCGCTCCTCTATCTTTGCAGATCAGAAGTGCATTTGAAAAGTAGTTTACATGACAATCAAGCATCCTTTTCAGGCCAAGTGAGGGGAATGAATAATAGAATAAAAGGAAACATTAGCTGGGCAGCTACAGTAAAACCAGAATTATTTTGGCCACATCAGTTTCTAATGAAATGAAATAGAACAAAATATTCAACAGTTGCACAGATACCACCTAAGAATAAGCATGAAAGACTGGAATCCTAGTTCATTTGATTTTTAAATAGCAGAATTACTAGTTCAGCTGCCAGCTTGTATCTCAAGTCTATAAAAACAAACTGTAGGAGACATTATTCAGACTCTGATTCAAAGCACCTCAGCCTGAGGTATAACTCCATGCTCAAACCTAAGCCCACTCATACTCAAAACCATGTAATCTCCTGAACACTAAGCACTTGTTCATGTTGCGGTGATTTTTAAGGGGAATTTAGACACAGGCGTCACCAGTTTGCTGAATCAGCTCTTTGCAGATCTTCTGGACTTCCATAGCCTGTAGTGTCAAATCGCAGGAAAGGGTTTTGCAATATCTACAATGCAAAGAGTGCGCGAGGAGATGTCTTGGTGGCCTCATGGGCATAGGTGCCTGGATCCCAAGGGAGTCATCCGAGGACCACCACCAGCAGCCCCAGTTCCAGGCACTCTCCTGCTCTGCCCAGCTGCTCCTCAGTGTTTAGTACCACTTTAAATTCACCTGGTGAATCAGAAGTATCTTAGAAGGAAGAAGTAAATATTTAATCTACTGCCTGAGTTTTAACAGGTAGTTCTGGGGAGAGCTATTGAATTTCTATCTGGAGAGATGATTTGTGTGCTCTGAATATCAGAACCTGATGCTCACAGGGGAATGTTCAGAACAGCAAATTCTCCCCAGAAATACTTGAATTACTAACATTTCAGCTGGTCTTTTAATGACTCTTGCCTAAGCCGAGAGTACTTTATCAGTATTCATGCAATGGACCGGTCGGGGAAGCTCCAATCATCCCGCTGACTTTTCAAGGCCAGGAATGAAGTTGATTGGCACCGATCAGCCACCAATAGCAATATCAAACACAGTTTAATCAATAGCGGCTGACAGCGCTGGAATAGCTTTGGAGATGCAGACATGCACCCAACCACAGGCTCTGTCAGAGTGACGGATACCAGCGCCGTCGCAAAGGGGACCTCCCTCTCACCGGCTCAGCTCCAGCAGCATAACCTCCAGAAGGACAGAAGGGAAGAGTCTCAAGCCTGAACTTTCTTATTTTTCATGAAGTTAATTCCTTAGGTTACTTTAATTCAGCAATTTGTATTTAATTTCCTGTTCAAGGGGGGAAAAGGATGAGGAGAAACAGATGTAGCCCCCTGCAGTCTGGAGAACAAAAAGAGCCATGAAAACTCATCCGTCCACCTGATTGCTTTTTTATTAAGTAACACAGATGCTGGGAAGGTGGCGAGAACTCAGGTATGGCAAAACATTAACTTCTGTTTTATTGGCTGGTTGGGTTTTTCTTTTTTTCGTTCTGATTTGAATTACTCAGTAGAAAGCAAGATGGAAAATAAGGTAGTAAACCTGCTTTCTCTTCCAGCCATTGAATGCACAGCAAACAGCTGGTTTTGTCTTTTTTTCTAATATATGAGGGAGAAGTGTAACTAGGGACTTTTCACAATAAAGCACAGATTTTCCTAAAGGGTGTTTAAGCAAAGGTTTGTAAAGGGTTGGTGTTTCTGTTTCATGTCAAAATCATCACTGCTAGGAAAGGTGTGGGGCTCCTTGAATACAGGTTGGTGTAAATGTAAATGTTGGCCACGCTGTTCAAAACCTCGTCAAGTGGTGCAGCAGTTTGATGTATCCTCTGTGCAGCCTGGTAGGGGTCGCAAACGCAAAGATAAGTTGCAAAGCAAAAGGAAACAAGGTGCTGCTGCATGAAATGGAGCAGGTAGGCAGGAAAGAGAAAAGTTTTTCAGCTCCATTTGGTTTTAGCCATTTTGTCAGATCTGTCCAACCCATTAGATTCAAAAGACGTGACATTTTGTAGCAACAGATATGAAGGTTAGATGGGGACCGGCCTCTTTGGAATGTGAAAATCATCTAGATCATCTCTAGAGCTCTCTGGCTGTAGAAAAATGAGTTTAAGATGATAAAAATGAAATTGCTTTAACTGCCCTTTGCTTGCAAGTCAAGTCATTGTGAAATGAGGAGAGCTGAGAGCCTGAAGGCTGAGCCTAGAGGAAATATGGAGGGTTAATCCAGAAGCAAGAGGAGCCTTGGCCATCACTTTGCTCTTGGTCACCTCTCCTTCTGCTCTGCTGAGAGAACTGTAGCAGTCTCCAGGCTTTGGCTCAGAGCTTCCACTCAACTATTTCCTCAGTGGCTCAGCCAGGGCTGGTTTGGAGATCATTGTCTCCAACAATTTGGTAGAGACCCTCAAGATGCCTTGGTTAGACCATTTATACCGAGAGACAGTTTGACTATTTCTGCAGCACCTTCCAGCTGGAGGACGTGCCTATCCTACAGCTTGTCAATGTGAAGAGCTCTTTATCTACATTAGGTTAATCAATCAGAGAGCAGCATGAGCTATACCACCCCCCAGCTCCAGAGGATCAGGGATGCTCAGACCCAGAGGTCTACAGTAGATTTTTTTCTGGTAGAGAAGAGAGTACCCATGGAGGAGGCAATCTGCAGACATTAACTGGAAGGAGAAGAGTCATAACTTTGCCTTGGGAAAGTGTGTAAGCATCACATTTTTAAGGACGAGCTCATTCTGCTGGAAGAAAATTGCACTGTTTTCTTCAATAAAAAAAGACTTTCAAATCACTAAAATACGCGAACCACTCTCTTATATTCCACTAGCTCCAAACCATAAAAATTTACAGCTGAAGCCAGCTCTGTGGCGGGCTGATGCTGGTAAAGGAGACTAGACCATGACTTGTTATGTAAATAAGGCCATAAAACTCTTGAGTTCTTACACGAAAATCAGATCCGCAACAACCATTCTGCCTTGAGCTTTGTGGATTGTTTAATTTGTCCGTACATCATGATGCAGCATTATTATACGGAGAAGGCATTTTATAAACCTTTAAATGATCAATCAGCTAAATAAATAAAGCATCTCTGGTGTTGCCGTACTAACTTTTTAGGACGCGCCTCATCCTTCTGTCATTAGCATAATAAGTTTGACTAATGTTTTCACAGCAATTACCACCAGCGGGTCAATGGCTGCTATTAGCAACCTTTCCTCCATGGATCACGAGCATAATAAAGCACGACAGCCCCAGAAGACAACTGGTGTCAGAAGACCTTCTCCACCATCGATGCCAGGCTGCTTTAACGTGGCACGTCTTGTGACAATAGATTGTCGAGGATCATTCGATGCAACAGCAATTTTCTGTCTCAGTGGGAGTTTTCTCATTTTGAGAAGTTCAGCAAGTGTTATAAATCTGTAAATTATATCCGACGTAACAGGAAAGGACATATATACCAAAGTGTTTTGTAACAAATAAAAGTTGTACCTGCTCAGAAAGTGCTTTTTCAAGCTGTATTTCCTCTCCTTACGTTGTTACCTTTTGGCATTAGCTCATGGGGGGGTCAAGCTGGCACAACATCCAGGCTTTAAAGCATTCTGGTGCAGAAGTGCCAGTAAAATGTTTAAGAACAAGCAGTACTTGGCCACTAAACTTAATTAAAAGCAATGCGATTAAAAGCCAACCCCTGGGGATTGTGGGGGTTAATTGCAATCGTTACCATATTGCTTGCCAAACTCAAATTTTCATTCCTCCTATGCAATAAATCCTGCAAAGTCAGGTTACCGAAATAAATGTAAGCTCTACATATGAGCCGTGCATCTTCTCTCATTCAAATGTAGGAAAGTGTTCTGCAAACACTAATTAAGTATTTCAACATTAAATACTTCTTAATTGGAGCTTTCACCAACCTGGTCTAGTAGGAGGTGTCCCTGCCATGGCAGGGGCATTGGAACGAGATGATCTTCGAGCTCCCTCCCAACTCAACCATTCAATGATTCAATGATTCTATGACTCTATGATTCTATAATAGGTTGTCCTTATATCCAGCCTCCGGGTTTGGATCCTCTGTTGGGTGCTTTGGAATCATTTGCTCACTTCTTTTTACCACCAGCCCTTGCAGAGTGGAAGCATCACCTTCTCCAGTTTGGGAAAGTGAGCTGGGGCTTCCTACAGGACCGTGAGAGATCTGCTTGGACTTTGCGGTGGGAACTAATCCCTTGGTTAGCAATCATGTCAAATTTCCTGAAAAATGTAATTCTACTGAATGACCAAAGGAAAAAAAAAAAATCAAGTTCCTACAAACATGTGGGAAATAACTGAACTATTGATATGAAAATAGATTTTGCCTTATTTTAAAATTTCTTTTCTCCTGCCATTTGTAGTAAGAACCGTGTAAGGCTCATGTTTGTTACCTTAACATACAGGAAATTATTCTATTTAGTCTGCAGAATTTAACATGATTTAAGCAATCAGGAGTTTGAAAACCAAACCCCACCTCTGTCTTCTCTTCTTGGAAACATTTCAGTTATTCCCAGTTTCAATTATTTTCAATTCCACCGGTGTGATCAGCATATTTAAAATCCAATCATCCTTCTCGTTTAAAACATTTCATGTGTGTGTCACACTAACAATCAACAAGAGTCCTGAATTTAACATCTGTTCCTACAAGTAAATGGTTTTAATTTGAGAGTTGAAAAAATATATAAAGTAATTACTAGGCACTCAATCACAGTGAATAATGTGTTTGCTACCAGCAGTTCTGTCCTGTCAGCAAAAACTCCGGGGAGGCAGAGCAGCAGAACAGTGGAATTGCTAGAAACTGGGAAAAAAACTCAAAATACTGGAATTGGGAGAAGGATGCTGCTGTGCCTTTCCTCTGGATAGCCCCACAGAGGTCATTGCTGGGGGGGACGTGCATCAGCTGGCTCCTGGGTACCAGTGATGTCGTGTTGGCCCTTGTATCTCATCCCACCATCCCTCTGCCCATATTCTTGCTTGTTTTGGGAAAGTAGGTTTGATTTTGTTGCCGCAGAAGGCAGAGTGGGTACGATGGCTGAAGCTGGACCCCCCACCAGCAGCCCAGCGCTCCTCCAGCTTTGTCCAACGCAGCCCCCTCCCGCCACATCTCAGCAAACATCGCTTTGCTAGACGTGGACATTTTGTGAGTTGAAGCAATATTTTTTATCTGCAAGCTGGAAATCTGGTTCACTGAAGAATAAAAGGAAAATCTGAAATAAAACAGCAGTAAGAAAATCTGTGCGTTACAGAGCAAGTCTTACCCAGCGCTTTCACACAAACGGATCTGATGCTGTGCAGAAAAGATATGTCTCTGCTGAGCAGGTGGGGAAAGCAGAAATAGCCGAGACATAGCGAGGCAAAGTCCTGCTGAGGCTCCTGACATGGGGGTGCTCAGCTCAGCTCAGACTGGGGTGCCCTCGATAGCTGTTATCCCTGGAGAGCTCTTGGCTGCTGCTCCAGAGTCACTCCGCAGCTTCCCGAGGGAGATGCTGTCCTCCTGCCAGGTCCACACACAGACCAAAAAAAACCCACCATCTTTTAGAAACCGTGAATAGATGTACATTATAGAAATGTATAGAAAAAAAAAAAAAACCAACATTTTGTCTGGTTGGTTTCCTAAAAAGAAAAAAAATAAATTGAAATTGGAGCAAAGAATTAGGTGTACCCTTGTGGGCATTAATTCTGCTTTAATGTTGAAGACTTCACCAGGCTGGGAAGAACCTTACCCCCAAACCTGGCCCAGCAAACAGCACCCACCACTGCCTGACACGCGCAGTTTGATTCATTTTATGTAGTTATTCTTTCTCAAATAGCTTATTGGGGATGACTTATGCTGGCATTACACACCTCCCAGAGAGACTGCTGGGCATGTTCACCAGCCACTCGCCCCATCAGGGATGGCATCTCCTCAAGCCTGACACACCACATGATTATTTCAGGGTGATGTACGGACGGGTGCACCCACCCAAAATGCTTGGAACCAAACGTACCTACCTTCCATTTCTGCCCTGATGTTGATATTTGACGCTGGCACTTGTTGGGGATGATGGTGGTTACTGAGCCTTTCAGATATGGAAGGTGCTTGCTTGATGTTCGGGGGCAGGCTCTGTGTTAAACAGGTCTGTTTGCCATTAGAAAACATCCCTTGAAGCCTGCAGATGGATAAAATTAGTTCCAAAAGCCATCATGCCATGTTACAGCTCCATCCTATAATGATGTATTCCTGATTCCTGACAGCCCCTCACATGATGACTCCAGAAGAACTGATCATCCCATCTCACCACTTTGCTCCATTAACTCATCCATTAAATGTTTTTGGTATTTGGGCAATGAACCTTCTCCACCTGGGGGAGCAGGGATGCTGGGGCAGAGGCTTGCGTGCTGCTCTTTGCACCCATGTATCATGCTGTATCCTGGCAGTGCATGAATCCCATTACAAGCACCTGATCAGGGTAAGCAGTGTGAAAACTCAATAGAAGTTGGCCATTCTAATACAGTTGGACTTCACCAAGAAAAAGAACATTTTCTTGCTTTTCTTAAGTGCGCTGTTGACTCCTAGACTACCAAAAAGGGCTGTTCAGTGTTACAAGACACCTCACAAAGACCATATATTCTGTATATGACCTTGCTGGAATAGGGAGCATTGTTCTCTTCTCTCATTGATGATTGTCAGTCAGTCAGAGCTGCTCTGCAGGGTGCTGGGAGCAGGGATCAGTCCCCTGGGCTTGGAACAATGCCTGGTCCAGGAGGAAGGGTACCAATCAACAACAATAAACCACCCTGCCGTCCCTGCTCCTCCCATGGGCCAGCCTGGCTCTCAGCATCCTCCTTTGTAACTCATCCCAGTTCTAAAACCACCACTGGAATCCCCTCTCGATACCAGGACATCTTGTGAAATTATTCAGATTTTCACTGAAAGGGCAAAAACCATAGAATTGTTTGGGTTGGAAGAGACCTCAAAGATCATCTCATTCCAACCCCCTGCCATGGCAGGGACACCTCCCACTAGACCAGGTTGCTCAAGGCTCCATCCAACCTGGTCTTGAACACCTCCAGTGATGAAGCATCCATGATCTGCCAGGCAAGCTGTGCCAGGGTCTCCCAATCCTCAGAGTGAAGAATTGCCTCCTAATTTCCAATCTAATAAATCTTTTCCCTCATTTCACAGCAGCTGGGATGTCTGGGTTGGCTTCCAGCAGTTGACAGAGTTTGTTTGTATCCGAAGGCAGAGATGCTCGGCAGCATGGGGGGGCTGTGAGAGCCCTCTGCCTAACACCTCTCTCTTTACACCTCCTGGAATGTTTGGAGATGCTGCCAGCGTCAAGATGGGCCCAGATGGGGTTTAATTTGATAATTTTGTTTATGATAACTAGCTCTCTTTAAAAACCTGTGTGTTATAAAAATACTGTTGGTCTGTTCTTGGCAAGTCATTAAGTGCTCTGGAGTGTAGGAGCGGAAAGTTAACGGAAATACCGATATATTCTGCTAAGGTTCTTAGGCCATGCTGTTACACCTTGTTGTGCTTTAAAAACTCATGCTCCACAGGAAACAGGAAGTTGCTTGGAATCTGCAAAAGCTACAAAAATGGAAATGAAACTTTGAAATAAGTCAGATTGTCGCTGTGCGCTGCAATCCATTGTGCCTTACCTGATGTGGTAATTACTACCATTACTGAACATTTTAATTACAACAGTGAGTCAAACTTCTGCATCTCATGAAAGCTCCTGACTACAAAAACTGTATTATGTATGCACAGATACACTTTTTTCTACTAATATTTTCCTTTTATTTAGCTGTGTATGAGTGTATTTAGTTGTTAACAGAGACCAATAGCTGCTGTCACATCTCCTACTTCTTTAAAAGTTTCAAGATTTTTTTTCCAGTATTGCGTGGAAAACAGAAGTGAAATCTTTATAGACTTATTAGATTGTCAATGGACCCTCTTTTTATCAACTTGCTTCTAAAACCTGGCCAGGCAGAGAAGCTATTTGAAACAGTGATTCTGCAAGCTGCGAGCGAGCAGACTGCAAATTCAGGCTGGAGTCATTTAGCAGACTTGCAAACGTTTTATCAGGGTGAGATTAGAAATTATGCAGGTCTTTAAAGATGGGCTTGGAGAACACAACTGTAAACAGCTTTTCAAATCTGGCAAGTGCAACCCTGAAACAGTGGATTTTAAAATGAAATTACCCCCCCCCGACCCCCCCCGTTCTTCAGTTGCTTCTAAGAACAACTGTGTAGAAGATAAATAAAAATTAATTTTGCACGCTGTGGGAAATTCTTAATGGGAAGCTTGTGTAAAGCCTTTTGCATTCAAGATTCACTCTTTCTTCACTCTTTCCGGTTTTCTTTTTTTGCTGAGAAATTAAGTGATAACAGCCATTTTCAATAGCTGTCCTTTTTGCTTTCATCCTGGGCTACTGATAATTTTTGCTGCACATACCTTGCTTTTGCTGACAGCCTCAGCCTCCCTTCGTCTCGCACACCCCGCGCTGCCCGTCACCATCCTGAAATCACATCTCGGTGTGATTTCACAGCCCGGCCTTAGCTCAGCAGCAGGTAGACACGGAAAGAAGCCACTAGATGAGACATGACCTGGAGCAGTTCGTGGAACGTCACCTTCAGCAGTGGGTGTCGTGAAGCCCAAGGTCTGGTGGTAGCATCTGCAGGGCTGCAAGGGGAGGAGAGCAGGGATGAGGTGAGCGATTAGCATAGCCTGCATGGAGAGGGTACAATATTTATACTGAATATTTATAAACTGGTATTCATGAGCCCATGCTTGTTCGAAGAGCACTAGTGTATACCCACATTTCCCTTTGATGTTTCCTTACTCCGTATTTCCCTTTGATGTTTCTTTAGTCTTCAAGATCAAAATCAACCTTGTGGCTATAAACATTCTTTGCAAGCAGTGCTTGGCCATCTGTGAGAAGCAGTTGGATTTCTCTAATCTGCGTTGTGGGTGCTCAGCCACCCCCAAACCAGGTGTCCTCTGTGACCACCTTTCCCTGTTAACACTTCCCAGGGAGGATGGGATGGGTACCTGGCTTGCATTTTAAAAAGCTTTTTGTTGTTGTTGTTGCTTACAAACTAAGGAACTGTTGTTCTATTTGCCTCATTGATGTATGGATGTTCAGGAAGGTCTGTAGTGAAGATAACAGAGCCTGTAGAAGAGTATGTTGCCATCAGATGTGTTTTAGGAGCACTCAGCAGAAAATGAGGCCATGAATCACGATCGTGGAATCATTCTGGTTGAAAGAGACCTTCAAGATCATGGAGTCCAATCGTTAACCCAGCAATGCCAGGGCACCACTAACCCATGTCCCTCAGCACCACATCTCCACGGCTTGGAAACCCCTCCAGGGATGGGGACTCC
>JAVSBS010002990.1:18386-37817 GCA_033124195.1 Coracias cyanogaster
CCTGGCCTTGAACACCTCCAGGGATGGAGCATCCACAGCTTCCCTGGGCAACCTGGGCCAGTGTCTCACCACCCTCAGAGGGAAGAACTTCTTCCTCATTTCCAATCTAAATCTATCCTCTTCCAGTTTGAGTTTTTTGTAGCTGTTTGTCAGAACACGGCCCTGTTTTGTTGTGTAAAATACAGATGTTGCCTCTTCCAGAGTGCTTCTCGTATGAGGAAACAAAAGCCAAGAGAGAGGGAGCTGAACTGCAAAGAGGAACTTGGATGTGAGAGAGAAGAGGTGATTTGCTCCACAGCACACAGGGAGTCCTTGGCAGGATTTGTGATGGAAAGCCAGCAAAAGGAAAACATCTGCCTTTGGTTTGGGGCAGGTGGGAGGGGTGGGAGTCTGTCCCTGCAGGCAGCTCTCCTGTATCTCAGCCCAGGTCTTCACCCACGGGACAATTCCTCTTTTTACTGTGTTAGACAGAAATCCGACTGCGCTGCTTATTTAACTTGGGATGTGCTCATTCCAGCTTTGCTGCTGGGGGAGATTTCCCAAGGTGCTGCAAATCTGCTTGGCTCCACTCCCGCTGAAGAGCCCAGCCGGCGTGGCCGGGGCGACGTCGGGACTGTCCTTTGCTATATTCCTCTGGCTGCCGTCACCAGCAGTGCCGCTACCCGGGGCTCTGCTCAACCCCGCCCTGGAAGCAACGCGCCATTTGAAAGATTGCTGCGTTGTCATTTTGAAATTAAAGTTTCTTCCAGGGTTTTCTGTAACAAACAGCAAAGGGGATTTCCTGGGCGTTCGCAAGCACAGCCCACTCCCGAAGAGCGTCGGAGGATTTGGGAAGGATAACCTCTGCGGGGAGGGTCACCTTCACGCACCTTGGATAACTTGGGTCTAGTAGGACAAGGTTCTCTCAACTCCTCTGTTCTTGATAGCAGAGTCAGCCCGAGATGATGATGAAATCTGAGCTAGCCCAAGTGTCCCTTGTTCAGGAGGAGCTGGGAAGAGAAGCTTCACCAGCCCAGTCCCCTTCAGTGAACATCCTGCTCTGATCACTTGCTTTCTAGTAAAGTCGTGAGGAAAATCCTGAATCATTGGGGTTTTGCCCTCTCTCTCAGATTTTGGACTCGTGCTGCCGCTGGCCCCACGGCTGACCACACAGCAGCGTCGCGCCCGGCACAGCGCAGCTCTCCCATCGGTGCTGCTGCAGCGCAAATATTCAGAGTATCCCCGGGATACGGACGCTATTATAGACGTAGGGCTTGCCGATATGGTTTAGTGGAGGATGCGTCAGTGTGAGGTTAATGATTGGACTCTTAAAGGTCTTTCCCAACCTAGGCAGTTCGGTGATTCTGTGATACAGAAGACAGGTACCCTCATTTATAATTATTACTTGCCAACAAAAGCCTGTTGTTGGGAAAAAAAAACAGTTGCAAGCATCTGGATGCTTAAACAAGCACCAGAGAAAGTTCATTAAAATAGAAATTGAAGTTAATTAACTAACTGATGGACTTCTCTGTTCCATTTGCTTTAAAGCCATCCGCATCCTTCCCTTGGTCTACTGACTAGCTTTATTCGCTTCCAGTTAGTACATCAAAGTGATGTATTCTGCTTACAAATTCAAGGCAAAGCACATTTATCTATTACAGAAGGAGAATGGATTTACATTTAAATGGGTGTTCTTCATGTATCTAATAATTCAGTTGAGTAATCAAAGAAGGACAATCTAAGCAGGAGTGTCTGTGTTTGGCATTAATGTAGCCCCCAAGATTCACTCCACACACTTCTCCCAATTTATTTATTTCATGGGTGGCAGGGAACAAAATGGGAACGTTGTCATTCTCCAGCTGCAATCAGGAAAGCTCGCTCACAATTAACAGGCTGCTTGCTTAGGCTTATGTTTGTTTAAAAATTCAGACTCAACAGGAGAGCAAGAAATTGCCACAGTGCATGGACTTGCGTTCCTTTGAAAAGTAAATAAACAAATAATGCTTCAAAGGTGCCAAGGGAAGTTTGGCAATGAAACCGTTGCCACTAAGAGCATCAAGATCTGTTAGGTTCACTGTACGCAGGGAAAAACGGCAAGGTTTGCACTAGTCTGAACCAAGCAAAACAATTTACAAAGTGAAACACACTTGGACTAGGAAAAGCGAGATGGGAAATAACATTCAAGTTGTGGTAATCAACTTTAATTCCCTTTTACATGTGATTTATCTACAGATATGCAGAAAAAAAATGTGTGCATGCATGAAAAAAACAAGTAGGTACAGCTTAATTCAAAAACACTAATAACCTTCCTAATGAATGGCTTTGAAAGTGTAGAATTTGCTCATTGATCTGGGGTTAGAAGTGATTTCGATGGCAACTCGACCCCACAAGCCTATGAAAGTCCAACCGAAAGATAAGCAAGAAGAACGAAAATGCACATACTTCAATCAGACAAGGACAAAGCAAGCTTATATGTAACGTGGTTGGAGATGACGTCCTCCATCAAAGCAATGGTCCCATCTCCCAGTGACGTGTGAGGCACAGTGATGCCATTTTGCAGGCGCAGGACATCATTTTCTACCTCTGACAGGGGTTATCTTGCAAGACATATCGAAAAAACCTTAAATATGGCACGTCCCAGGTTGCACCATAGCTCTTATTATTCTGGGAAAAGAATTAACAAGAGCTCAGGGGACTAGGAGGCTACAAGTCATAGAACCATAGAGTGGTTTGGGTTGGAAGGGACCTCAAAGATCATCTCGTTCCAGCACCCCTGCCATGGGCTCCCACTAGACCAGGTTGCTCAAGGCCCCGTCCAACCTGGCCTTGAACACCTCCAGGGATGGAGCATCCACAGCCTCCCCGGGCAACCTGGGCCAGGGTCTCACCACCCTCAGAGTGAGGAATTTCCTTCTAATTTCCAATCTAATTCTCCTCTCTTCCAGTTTGAACCCATTAGCCCTTGTCCTACCACTACAAGCCTTTGTAAGAAGCCCCTGGGGCTGCAGGAACCTCCTTTCCTCACCCTCCACAGGAAGATCTTAAAGCTGTGTGTGCACTGCAGGAAGAATCCACAGCCCTCACTGGCACACAACCGATGATACCTGCCAATACACTCCCATTACAATCCTTAATTTAAATAATTGTCCGTCCTTAGAGAAATTCCCAAATTCTGTGCAAAATTGCCAGCTTTTAAGTAACTACATCCCTCTCAGCATTGCTTTTATTCCAGAAGTCACCTTTATACTTGCAAATCCTTATTTTTCCATTGCAACTATTTTAACCATCATTGAACAGCAATTAAATAATAAAACATCCGAAGCCCTCTGTGAGCTCTCTGCTGCCAACATTACTGATACCAATCCCACTGAAAGCAATGCAGACAAAAATTCACCTCTTCCAGATTGTTGGATTGAACCCAGAAAAATGAATATATTTTATAGAAACATTTTCTGATGATTCACTGTACATTGAGGAGAAAGACGAAAACTGGAGAAGAAAATACAGGACAGATTCTAGATTATTGCCGTTATGCTGATTTCAAATTAAAGCCAACAGATTGATCTGGAGTGTCTGTGAATAACTTCTTTTCCCAAAACGTTGCTTTGTGGAGTTTAACACAGGCGTCTTTTGCTTCTCCCTTGGAAATACAGAAATAAGATCACATAGCACTTTATTCCTAAGAACTAGTGCTGGCGGAGGTGACACAAGAGTGTCTGGGTGCGCTCTTGTATGAAGTGATACCTTTATGAGACTAAACGTACTTGGTAGCTCTCTGTCAGTAGGTATCCAGCCTTTCTTTGATATGAATATCCAATTATATATATTGATATTAAGAAACTAAACCTCATGCACTGCCACAGTCAGTCAAGGCCAAGTTATTACCTCTGAGTGTTCCTGGAGGTGCAGGCAGCCAACCCTGCAGAGGTGCTGAAATTTTCCCAGTATTGTTTGGCCCTGTATTTTAGCACTTTTTGCTTAGTTTTAGCACATTTTCAGACACAGGAAAACCACACGGAAACAAAATGGTAATTAATTTAAAGCATGGCGATGGAGAAGAAGAAATATTCACTCTTTTTTCTACCTCAGAAGTGAGAAAAGTATTTCACTTCCCATATTTGCCAGCAATGCTCCGTTCAGTTCCTAATTTAGATGTATGATTTCGTACTTTGGATCTGCTCAGTCAGATGCACAACACAATTCTTAATTATTTCAAAATGATTTAAATGGAATAATAAATCTAGCGTTTGATGTAACATGACTGCCTGACCCGAAGAAATATGTGGGTAATTATCGTGCTTCCCGAGTGGATTTTTTTCTCCCCCCAAACCAGTTACTAATTATTGGCCATGCTCACAATGATCACTTGGAGTAACTGTGATGTTTTGCTGTGTTGTTTTGGACAAGAACAATATAATCATCTTAATGAAAATAAATATATATTATTTATTCCTAGGCCAAAATGCGAACGTAGTTGGTCTGATGGTTATGAACATGATAAAGAGAAGTGACTTAAAACAGTAAAGGTTGGGAACTTGCAATACTTAGTTTCTAAACAAGAAAAATCCGTATCAACCCTGGGTGCAGGCTACTTGTGTGGACTCTGGAGAGACCATCATAGAGTCTCCTTGAGGAAAAACCAAAGGCACCCAACCAGGGCCACCTCGTGCTATGGAGAGATGCATCTCTGGTTTGTTTGTTTTTTTTAACTAAGCAGGGAGTTAATGCTGCCTTTGACGGCATCTACAATTTCCTTGTCATTGCAGAAGCCTTAACAAGGTCACAGCAAATGGAGGTAAACGTAAATCGTTCTAGTAATGAAGGTGTCTGGCCATGAATATAGATTTTTGGTTAGAAGAAGAAAAATCAGTGTACCTTAGATAGGTTTTTAAAACTTTTCTGGATAATAACTCACGTGAGATAAAATCTCATTTAAAATTGCACCTTTTCAGCCTGCCACAACCTTCTAACTTCCAACTTTAGGTACCAAAGTCCTCTTTAAACGCCAACAACCTAAATTAAAAATAACCTGTGGTAATAATATTAATTTATCGTCTCAAGAGGCATATTCTTCACAGGTGTCTACTTAAACTTCAAGTAATCTCCTCAATCAGGACACTTTTACTCCCAGTGCAGTTACCCAAGTGCAGGTTTCAGCTGCATTTAAAGTCGCTCTCAGGGCTCTAATCCGTGTTTTGTCTTTGATCGCTCTGGGAAAATGAAATTAAAAAATAGCTTGCTGAAGCATAAACAAGGATGAAGAGAGCCAAGAAGACGACATGAAACAAAAGCTCTGCCCCTAATCCTGCTCCATTTCATAAATCCTTGATTAAATGTGGAGAGGGTGACATAACCTCAAAAATATTTTCTCTGACTTCTGTGGGGTTTCAGATGAAAAGAACTGTTCCTTCCCACTTTCCTTCCAGTCTGAATATAGCTTTTTTCTTACTGTATTTGTTTTAAAGAAAAATATAGCGTTGCCTATATACTGTAGTATTTTTCTTTCTTTAATTGTGTTGCAGAAATAAGTAGGTATAGACAAGAAAGGGAAAGAGCAGCTCCGCACTCAGCTCTGCCTCTTTTGACTGGGCTTCTGCTTGTTTAACTTGAAAATGTTCTGACAGCGTCTGTCTTTGGAAGCATCATACCTGATTTAGTGAAGACCGGAGTGAAGAATAAAGTCCCTTGGTCGTAGAATCATAGAATTGCAGAGTCATAGAATCATAGAATTACAGAATCATACAGTCATAGAATCATAGAATCAATCATACGGTCATATAATCACACAATCATAGAGTCATAGAACCAGAGAATCAGAATCATAGAGTTATAGAATCACAGATTTATAGAATCATAGTATCATAGAATCACAATCATTCAATCATAGAGTCATAGACTCATAGAATGTTTTGAGTTAGAAGAGACCTTTAAAGGTCATCTAGCCCAACCCCACTGCAGTGAGCAGGGACAGCTTCAACTAGATCGCAAGTAGTAATTGAAGTTGTGTTGTTACAAAATGAATAACAGAAAAAAAAAAATAAATATATTATGTACTACCTGCAGAATAACTGCCATATATGTGTGTGTACACATGACAATTTTACCTATCTATCTATAAAGAATAGTGTAGCCGAACTGATCTCTTCAACAGAAAACATTCCAAACCACAACAAACCAACCAGTTAAAAACCTAGAGATACCATATCCTGTGGTAACAGAGCTGTTTGTAATGACACACCAGTGATTCCCTGCGGAGAATGCACTGCCAAAACCAGCACAAGAGCTCGGAGCCAGGAGAATCAACACATGGAAGAGCTAACCAAGGGATCACTCTGCAAAACCAAACCGCTGACCCCGGTGCTGTGCTGCCATCAATGCAGAGGATGACAGGCCCCCCAGCCGCTGTCCTACATCTCGCTGCTATTCTGCGTCTCTTTAGAACACATTCACGAAGAAGCGAGTCATGCTGATCTTACTCTTATCAGCAGTTGCCAGGGCTTGGGATGGTAACTTTGAATTAGCATAAAGTGAGTAATTCTCTGAGTCCTTTGCAAGAGCTTTAAGCAATAGTGCTGTATGAAATTATTCATCTCCCATCGCTGTCAGCAGTTATTTTATTTACCATGATTTTTCTATCCTTTATCCCAGCCCTAATTTTGACCTTTAACTCGTTGGATACATTTTATGCTTTCCACTGCCCTCATAGATTTCTATAACTCAGAGAGGCTGCGGTGGAAGATGCCGTGTGACAGCGCGTGCTGCTGCTCTCGCTCCCCGGCTGGATGTCAAGCCTGGTTTTTGCATGTCTGCATCCATCAGAAGCGCTGATCTGTGGGAGCACCTGATCACCCCTGGCAGGGCTGCAGGAAAGTGTCCCTAGGAAATATGGACATGCATAAACCTCTGCAGCCTGTCCGATAAACATGCACACCATATGGACAAAATTAAAGTCTTTATGATGGCAAACACAAGCCAGGGAGCTCAGCAGCTTGGTCCAGTCCTGTCCCTCAGAGCATCTTCTCTCAGTCAGTGTAAGGGGCTCATGGGCAAAGGTTCACATCCAGCAATGACATTTGCTGCAAGCAAACCCACATCTCTACTTTGCCATTTGGATGAGATTATCAAACACACTCTGCTTCCGCTCCCGTCTCACCTGTGCTCCTTGATGGGGTCAGTGCTTCATGGTTACGAGATGTCACGCCGTTAGTCCCAGTGTTCCTGCGCTTGGGGACCAGAAGCTCCAGCGCTCACTCCTTCCTGCACATCCCCAGCGGATGGGAGCTGTGAGAGATGGGAGAGAGATCATTATGGCTTTAACTCCTCTTCTGATTCCTTCAGTCAGAATGGCTGGTTAATTATTTCCTCATTACATATGATACAACACCACTCATGCCCAAGCTGTGATTTTGCTATGGAGAATGTGAGCGAAAGCACTTTGCAGCGCTTGCCTGCAAACAGCAGTCAGTGGGAATAACACACATCTCATGACCAGGAAAACAGAAATTGAATCATTCCCGCAGCTTTCATGTGTGCACTTCCCAGCCATGTGCACGGAAAACACATTTCATATTAAATCCAAGTGCACACAGTGGACATGAATTTGTACAAAAGTAGTAAACAGTTTCTATTTATAAAGTAATTCTGCATGAGATTATAGATTCCTGGCTTGGATTGCTGGCAAATTTTCCATCCTGTGACTTGATTCAAATGCATTACGGAAGAAAGATGGCAGGAAGGCAGCCTGCATTTTCAAGTCAGGACAAAAGCACCCGGCTTGCCCTGCTGAACGTCCTCTTGAGCAGCAGGAGCCGCTTTAGCAAACTGCCGTCTCTTTGCTGCACACTCAGATAAGCCCAGCTCCAGAATGCCACCATTTCCATTCCACATTTCCATTTAAAACTCCCGTTTCACATGCTATTCTGAGACCAGTTGCTTGCAATCTGGATCTTAACGCAAATATTGAAAGCTTGAGAGAAACAGGAATAGCTAGCTCGAGAAACGGATAAAGCATTAGGAAGCCTTTTATCCTTCCAAGTTGCCGTTTCACGTTTGATTCAGCATGGCGCGTAATTGCACGCGGGCCCGTATGCACGTCCTCATTAATGAAATTAAGGACAGTAAGAACAAACAACTGAAATAAATGTCAGGTGAAAATGCCATTTTTAGCCAATGAGAACTTTGCTGAGCCCCTGAGGGGTTGTGAGTGGTGAGAAGAGATGAGCTGGATGCAAGAGCTGTGGTCAACCCCAGCTTGCCCAGGGATCTGGGGAGTGGAACTGGCCAGGAAACCACAACAGTAACGCCACCACCAAACCTCACCTATATGTATTTGTGTGTGTATTTATAGACTTTATTGAGATATCGATATATACTTTTTATATATGAAGTTTTATATATGCAGTGCCACTCTGTTCTCCCAAGGAACAACCTATAGGACAAGAGGAAATGGTCTCAAGCTGCACCAGGGGAGGTTGAGGATGGACATGAGGAACAATTTCTTCCCCAAAAGAGATGTCAACGGCTGTCCCAGGCTGCCCGGGGCAGTGGTGGAGTCCCCATCCCTGGAGAGGTTTCCAAGCCATGGAGATGTGGTGCTGAGGGATATGGGTTAGTGGTGACCTGATAGTGCTGGGGGAATGGCTGGTTAATGGTCTTTTCCAACCTAAATGATTTTATGATTCTATGATATATAACTTCAGATATATACGTATATATATTGCAACAAATAATGAACTCATCAACTACGGTTTCATTCTGATCTGACAGTTCTTTTTTTTCTGGCATGGAACTACCCTTGAAATAACTGATAGCATCAGCCTTTCTTTCGTTCTGAGGGTATGATTTGGAGTCAGAAGTATCTATAACAGGTTCCTAATGTTGTACTTTATCTGCTCATATTTTTACCCCTAGTCGCAGAAGGTCACTTGCTTCCGAGCTGTCACCAGCTCCAACAAGGAACGACATCTTTGGCAGTGTCGTTCCACCTCCCCTTTGGCCTGTTCAGAACTTGCTAAATAAATCATTAAAAAAATGACTTTAACATTCCAGTCATACCCATCTCCTCACCTGGTTTCAGCAGTGCCAGCAAGGTGGAATTTATGCTCAGTGTAATCAAGCCAGATAGTTTCCTTCCTTGATTAATTTTCTGCCTGATATTTTGATCTGGTGTTAATTCTTCTCCCTCTTTTCATCCTCCATTTTTCAACAGAGGGTGACCACTGGGGCCAGCTTATAACCAAACCCACGCCTCGGGGCTGCCCACTCATATCAGCCAGAGCATCATTCCCCTTTCCCAAGCCACACTGGGTCATGGATCTCACTGGTACAGGTGCCATTTCTTCTCCCTTCCCAAAATTTGAAGCATTGCCCCCAAGCAGGAGCTCCCAGTCTATTCTCTCCCCTGCTCCTTGCCTGCACAGCATATGTTCCTGCAGATCTTTAAACAGAATCATAGAATAATAGAATGTGTTGGGTTGGAAGGGACCTCCAAAGGCCATCTATTCCAACCCGCCCTGCAATAAGCAAGGACATCTCTACCTAGGTCAGGTTGCTCAGCACCCCATCAAGCCTGACTTTGAATATCTCCCACGGATGGGGCCTCCGCCACCTTTCTGAACAACCTGTTCCAGTGATCAACCAGCCTCATATTAAAGAACTTCTTCCTAATGTCTAACCTAGACACCCATTCAGAGAAAAACAAGGGGAGAGAAGACTCCCAGCAACACCAGCACCTCCAAGACCCACAGACACACCTGAGAAACAGAGGGTTTATCTCTGTATAGCCATGTATTGGAAACATTTCTCAGCCCAAATGAAGAGATACAGCTTAAAACTAAAAGATACAGCAGAGGCAGCGCTTTTAACACCCAGCGAGATAAAGGCACTGTCATTCATGCTCATAGACATATTGGAAGGATTTGAAAAAATCCCACAATTTGTCTCTTCTTCTGAGAAACAGAGGATGCTCGTGACCAGCTGCAGCCTTGGGTAGTGCCTTGACTATAACAGCTCGGATCCAGACCTCAGCACTGTCCTCAGAGGGCAGGTTTCCCCCCAGTGGGGTATTTTACCTTCAGAGTGAAAACACCTTCTCTTCTCTATGTAGAGCACAATCCGCTGCAAAACCCTTGATTGCTCCATGCTGGGCTTCTTGGTCCTGATTTCCATAATGCCTGGAAGAATAACAATTTAAAAAAGAAAAAAAAAAAACACCATCCCTGTTCTTTCTGAGCATTATCATCTATGTACATGAAGATACACTCTAGATGTTTTCAGACATGGTTCCAGCCATGTCTTCAATGTTTACTTAATGTTCAAGCAAGCCCTGGTTCAACCCCCTCTTTTTTTAAACACAGTTCTTTCCCGTCATGGGGCAAATGTACACAGTCTGACATCTCACGCTGTGCATCACCGTAGGAAGACGTGGTCAGACAAGGCAGTGCTCTCTGGGATTCACCATTGTTGTTTGGTCCTTACTGGGCAAAAGCTTCATTATAGAGCAGAGAGGTGGGTATAGCTTTCAGAGAGGCATCCCCTCACCTCTTTTTCTCAGGAAATATGTAGTTGTGGTTTGCATGGTGCTGAGATCCTGGTGTGGTCTCACTTCTCCCTCACCAGGGCTAACATGCAGCTCTGAGCTGACCCAAAGTGTTCACGCATCATCCAGGTAATTGTAACACCCACCCAAGTGAGGTCAGTCCTGCAGCGGAGCTGAGATGGAGATCTCCAAGAGCCTGGACTCACGCCATGAGAACCATCTCATGCGCAGAGTGATCACCCTTTGGATGGAGCCAAGACCAATGGGTGATGTGCAAAGCAGAGCACAAGATAGAAGAAACTGAAGCAAAACAGCACACTTTTAAACTGGGTAAGGTGAAAAAATTTAAACTTTTTTTTTTTTTCATGCTATCAGTAATTAGGCTTTTAATTTTTCCCTGGAATGAAATATGGATCATACTCACCATACATTTTCATTGGAGATGATAATACAGGTATTATATGGTGCACCACACTTTGAAGCATGATGTCATGATCCCATCTGTTTCTAATAGAAAATACTGTGAGCAGCTCCTCTGAAGCATCTTGCCTTAGTCCTTGTGGGTCTTCTGTCAAAGCCTTTCTGTAATCAAAAGGCACAAGGCAGGCTTAAAGGAACCATCATTGGTAGGATTGACTGAAAACAGGAACATTTTTATACACTCAATATTTTCTCACTCAAGGCAAGTTGGATATTTTCTATCAGATTATCAGCAGGCGGTAATATTTTGATGCTCTAAAGTTACTGAAATAAAGACATCACACAAAATGCACTGTATTATTTTTATCTTGATGAAATCTAATGCAATAGGCCGCTTCAAATTTTAGTTATAGGTCTTTACACCATGAAGAACAGTAGGTATTTTGGCCGTATTGCAGAACCGATCTTCCAGGCACAACCTTTCCCAGCTGCATGACATTTCACCCTTACCTTTTTAAATACAGCTTTACAAGACAAATATTATTAGTGCAAAGAGCTTTGAAATCACACCACTTGAAAGTTCAGACTCCTGAGGAATGCAGCAACCCCTAAAGACACCAAGTACCACCAGGATGAGAAGCAGAGTAGACCTTCCCTGCCATGTCAACAAGTATTTTAAATCCTCGTTCAAAGCCCCACAATTACATTATGAGATAAAGTATCTGAGCAAGTAAATAATCCCTGATTTCCCCTGGTAGAAGAGCACGCTGCCTGCAGGTTGTTGAGACATTTCAAAATCACTTTGCAGTTCAGGCAGAAGCTGATGAACAGCTCATGGTAGGTAATGAGGAAAAAACTTCATCTGTTGGAGAGCTGAGAAACCTTCCAACGGGAGAAGGGAGTTTACTTGTTTATAGATAATCTAATGTATAAAATGTTAAATATTGAAATATTTATACTTTAATATAGTCCACATCCCTGGAGGGGTTTCAAAGCCATGGAGATGTGGTGCTGAAGGACATGTTGTAGTGGCAGACACATCAGTGCTGGGTTAACGGTTGGACTCGATGATCTTGAAGGTCTCTTGCAACCGAAACAATTTATGATTCTATTCCCTGGGTTCCACAGGGGAAGATGTAATCTCAATTTGCTTGGGAAGGGAAATCTTCCCTTATTTCACAGCTTCATCTTCATTTCACACTTCATAGAGAGTGGACAGAGACACACAGGTGAGGACAGAAGATTTGCTCAGGAAGGGACGAGCTTCACACACAAGGAGTAGAGAAAAGAGAGGAGCATAGCACCCATGGCATGAATCCAGGTCTTAGTACCAAAGAGTTTTTCCAGCTGGGTATTTTGTCACAGATCTTCCTGTCTTCTCATAATGAGGGAGAATAAAGTCAACGTTCTCCAGTTAATGCTGCTGGGGTAGTGAGACAATTGCAGGAATAAAATCTGGTCGATCAGAAGAACTGATGGCCAACCATAACCTGGTCTTACCGACCAAATAAAACCTATTAGAGGTAATGAGGAAGAGAGATTTATGTTGTTGAAGTCATTTTTAACTGCCCTTCTGCAGTGCTGCAGCAGTTCTGCTCTCTGCAAAAATCACAAAGAAGCAGCAAACATTACCTGAACCAGCCTTTTTTGTGTGCGTTTTAGCTGCCCTTTATGTGAGAAAACTAAATTAAATAAAAACAAACCACTAACACAGCAGGAGGAGAATCAATTTTGCTTTAAAATGACTACTCAAACCTGGTGCTGAGCTTATATAAGCAAAAATATCATGAAGTTTTGTGCTTTTCTCCCCAGTCCTCATTCCCTGCGAGGTCTCATGGCTCCATGCTGAAACTCTCCACTTGGCCACAGTCCTACAGGTGGGTCAGGGCGATGGTGCCAGGTCCACGGGGTGTCCAGGGTCCCAGGTATCACCACAGACCTGCTCAATAAACTTGAGAAAGACTCCTGATTTCAAAACACAGACGTGCAATGTCACTGATCAATATCTGCACCATCTGCACCCTCCAAGAATTTATCATGTGTCAATTTTCAAGCAAAGTTATTTATCGACAGATACACTCAAAGCAACAACGTTTGAGGCTGAACATTCACACAAAGGAATTTCTGAAGCCAAATACGTACAGCAGAAGTTTGTTTCCAAGGATTATTTTCAGCCAGGGAGCAGAGATTTACCGGGAGCCCATCATGTCCCTTCCGCACTCAAAGAAATATCTTGTCGTGAAACATCCATCAAAAAGTCTATGCAGCTTTGAGGAGTTATTTAAAACTAACTAATTTTAAAAATAGTAACTTTTTGATGGATCATTCACACAAAATAAGCAAGATTCAACAAACTGGGCACTCAACAGAAGCTGATAAAAAGCTTCTGTAGGTTACCAAGCCATTTTTAGGCTCAGGATGCCTCATGAATATTTCTCCAAGCTGCCTGGCTTCCACCCAGCTGTACCAGCTCATCGTTCTGCTGGATGCGAGTTGAATTTACATAGCGTGTCTAGATCATCAGAGTTGTGATCATTTACATGAAACAAAGGAGACAAATATTTAAACAGTCTATGGTTTCATGAAAACACAGTGAGTGCGTAACCGTCCCTTCCCAGACACTGCGAATCCCAGCATGGTTTGAAGTGATGTTCTCAGAGTGTGAAATTTAAAAAGGAGGAGGAAAAGCATAGCGGCATGGCTGAGAAGATTGTGTTTTGTGGTGCTGGTGTCTCAGCACTGTGACCACCCAAGAGGACATGGTGGGCAAATGGGTGGGCTCCTACCCCATTCCTTGGCATTGTCCAGGCGACCAGAGCCCACTTTGCCCATCAGGAAGGAAAGGCTTCCCACGTCTTGAGGAGTGCAGAGAGCAAAGGCTGAAAGACACCCCAGGGGTGCCCACCACTACAGCTGGAATTGCTCCTCTGCTACCTTTCATTTTCTCATCCTCCTGAAACACGAAGATTAATGACTTTGCAAAGTCTGCCCAAGTGCTCTCCGCTGGATGTTCCACTTGAAGACTCCCTGTTTCCTCAGCCACTTCCACATGACCCCATCTCTGGGACAGTAAGCCCCGTTTTGATCGGAAATTCTTCATATTAATAATGTCATACATTACATTTGACAGCCTCTAACTGATTCTCTGACTTTTATATGGCAAAAACTTCTAGCGGTGTTATTGGCTTTCCCTTTCTTATTAACTGCTCTGACTGGCAGCGAAATCCCCAGCAGAAACGGATGTTCCCAGGGGAATTTTTCAAAGGTTAGATCCTCTCATGCTGATGCAACGTTTTTGTCATTATTCAAGAAGAGAGATTAATCACTTAGGCCTATATCCTCATCGCAGTAGGGAAAAAAAAAAGTCAGTCAGGTGTTTAAAAAGGGTTTAAGCATTCAAATATACTTCACAAATTTAGCCCCTGCTAATCAAGCCATGGAACAGGGAGAGCAGCAAAGCGGGGGGGATGAGCTGAAAGGATGGACGTTCATTCTGAGCCCAAAGAAAATGCAACATTGCATCAGGGAAGGAAAACATACCTGGTGAAATGTAGGAAACATCAATTCTTTCTTAACAAGAAGGCAGAAACCAGCGCAAATGTACCGACCCTGCAAGCACAATAAAAATGACACTAATTCACAGCTTCTGAGGACACTGAAGCCACAAGCCAGAGTCACTCATGGGTGGAACCCATAGGTTATGCTGCAAAATAGCTCCAGAGTTTCTCCAAAACCCATAAGGTATTCCTACAGAGCAAACACCCAAGTGAAAACACACAGGTTAAGAAAAAACAGCATCCAAACTGGCCTTAAAAATTCACCATTTATTGTAACTCTATGTGCAGTTCTCCAGTCCACTTTGCCCTTCTGCATCCACTGTATAAAAATAGAATATTAGTTACTTTGGGGAGACACTCATTGTAGAGCATCCAAGTCACCTCAAAAGGACTTGAGATCAACAGTCTGAGCTGAGACATTTAACTACCTTGATCACAGAAACTTGTGTGATGGGCAGGACGTTATTGAGAAGAGTCCAACGAAATTAGTTGTGTTGAATATGTTTATAGTTAATGGAAGATTGAAGCAAGAGCCATTTTAACCATCTAAGATAGATAAATGAACAATTCTGTCCTGGAATGACAACAGGTCACAGAAGAAATGGTTTAAGTACATATGAAATCCATTACCAGCTCCCATTTGAACCTCTCATTTTGGATGCATCAATGGCTATTGATAATCCGTCTTCCAGAACTTACACGCTAAAATGCTTTGTCTCTGTTTTCTTGTGCTGGGGAGGCAAGTGGTTTAGACTTCTTCCCTAGGTGGAAAGTCTTTATTGGAGATACAGAAATGTGTTTTAAATATCAACTCCTCCTCAGGTGCACCTTTAGGATGGTAAGACACTGGTGAAATCAAGGACTTTTTCTCCAATTTTCCTTTCTGAAGCATTTCTACTTTGCTTCTGCTCCAAAAATTTTGCCTTTAAAGCGATTTTGGTTCTCTCAACAAGCAGGTGCTGCAACTAGCACATCGACTTAGCCCAAGTTTTCTTGGGATCCAGTTATGTCATTTCTACAGGCAGATGCATGATTTCTTTCCCAGAAGTTTACAGTGTCCTGGAGGTAGCCTGAGTAGATAGAATTGAACATTGAGAAGATAAAGCTGAGCATTAACCCCAGCATAGGAGGTGAAGGAACACTCTTGGCCCCTTGCGATGGCAAACTTCCTTTGTGGAGCTGGGCCTCAGCTTTTGAGTTCACACTGTTAAAACACTTATTGAGGTGCTTAAGGAACATCCCACAGAGAAAGCACAGTTTCTACATGCCATGACTGACAGTGAACTTTCCTGTAACAATTTCTGCATGACAGTCACCTCAGTTGGCTTAGGGATGGACTGGAAATTTTGGGTAAACTTGCGCTTTCTTCTTGTCTTCACTCTAAGCTCAAGGCTGGCTAGCTGAAATCTGTTCCATGTAATGAAACATCATAGGATGTTTCATTGATTCAAAGCCTTAAGTGGTATCCCTCAGACAGACAGGGAGTGAATGGGTCTCCTGGGATGGACTGTCTTTGCCAAACAACTCTCTTCCCCCTAGGTCATAGTGCCCAAAGGGTGGTTGTCCTCCTTACCTCCTGCTGCTGCCCCACAAGGCCAGTTGGAGGAGTCCATCTCCTTTCCCCAGGTCCCTTCCAACCCAGCTATGGATCATGCTCAAGGTCCACTTGACTGAGCAGTACAGACCAGCCCCAGCTCCTTTGGCTCTTAGAGGGCAGATCATCGCTCCTGTAACAAGTTTATTTTCCATCGCACCAAACGCTCTCAGCTCATAAATTGTGCAAAGGTATCTTTTGACAGGTGAAGTATATTTTCTTGTTGCTGAGCCATGGTGGAGCTCATCTGTTCAAATCAGCTCCCAGATTGTTTACATTCCCATGACAGGGTCCTGTTCATCACAAAGTCAATATGAGGTCTGATTCTTACGGTCTTAACTCTTCAGGCAAGTCAACCATTGATCTCTGAAAAACCCTGATGCTACTTGGCTCCAGGCCTCCCTGCAAACCCTAGATGAATGAACATAGCTGCTCCCATGGGGTTTGCAGGCTGTGCCTGTCCAAGGCCATGTAAGATGTCCTTAACTATCACTTCATCCATCCGTATTCTGGGTTTTGTTGCAGGACCCTTAGTTCAAATAAAATTTGGCTGAAAAAACACATTCCATCTCACGGCACCCAAAAAGCTCAAGGCAACATCCTGCAATAATCTAAATAAAGTCATTCTTGCCAATGACTCAGCTCAGAGAGGCTTTCACACTGTTTCCATGTGGCCAGGCTGACAATGGAGTAGTTTTCTTTGTAAACTCAGAAGAATCACAACAAAAGTGTTGGGACTTGGCTTAAATTCCAGACTTTTAATTCCGTCACAGAACAAAGCTGACATGATTTGTCTTCCTTCCAGACATTACAGCAGTAGCCAGCAATTTAATGCAGATCATTCAGTACTTGTCAGATTAGAATAAATCCCTTCCTAACATGCAGGACAGAACAAGCTTAAAATTAATAAAAATAAACAGGAGATTGCCCAAAGTTCTAGAGACCGTATTTAGTGTTTAAAGGCCTGGTGCAGACTCTATTGGAATGTTGTTATTAACTTCATTAGATGCTGAATCATAATCTTGGATGGCTGCAAGCCTATGGGTACAAAAATTAGCAGCTCACCTTCTATCGGATCGCTACTCGGAACAGAGAGCCTGGCATATTGTGGGAAAACATGCATTTTGGAGGAATTTTATAAATCTCTTAAATTTATAGATCATTTCTTAAAAAGAGGAATTTATCACATTCCATTGAAAATGAAAATCTTAGTACCTTTTCATCCGGAGTAATGAGGAGATGCATTTATTCTTTACTCTGCAAATCTCCTTATTTCAGCAGACAGCACTTTTCAAATGCTGCTGTATCTTTGTCATGGCGAAGGCATTTCTTTTGCAGCTTCCCAAGTCTATATTCTTCTGGAAAAAAGGCTCTCCTATTGTCCTAGGGATATTTTGTACAGGGTACAGGCAAGGGGAAACACATTTTCACTGTTCCCTGAGGAACCAGAGACATTATGCTTTGATAGTTAACTCTTTCCCTTCCTGAAGCTCACAGTAGGATTTAGAGAGCAGGATCTGCCCATCATTGCCATGATAAAATTTCACACAAATAGAAGACTCACCCTATGCTTGACCGTGCTTAACAGATACAATTGTAAAACTCAGCCAAGTATTCAGACTAACCACTAATTTATTTGTCATGCTTCATTTAGTTGTCTTAAAAGTGTTCAAGATGTGGAATTTACTCGTGACATTTCTCCCCTGTAGATAATAGTTTGCATAAACATGGTATGAATATTCAACTTTCAAGCCTTGAAATTTGGACTGTCATTGACTAACATAAATCATGTGGTATTACTGCTTTTCCTTCATGACATATGTAACTAAGCAACAAATCATGAATTTAAATATCAAATTTATCACATTCTGCCCTTTTCATGGTGGTAAGTGATAATAGAGATCTCGGCTCAGCAGGAGGTGGGTCGTGCTGCCCTAAAGGTGGAGAATCAGAGAAACATGTCAACTCAAAATCTAAATGACACAGCCTATTGTGGATTAGAATTTACACAATGAGCACTGTTGTCCTGGCAAGGCTCAATTTCCCAGTTATTCCCTCAAAAAAAATCCAAAATACCCTGAATGGGGTCAAGCCTAGACTTGTTCTTGAATTCAGATGACAATGCAGGAAGACCTACATGTCCGTGGCCATCACTTCGTTGCTGGCTGTAAATTGCCAGAGAATTTATAAGAATTGCTGCAGTTATTTGCAGTCAAAAAAAGGGATGTGCTAAGACAAAGAGCTGGAGAAGCCGTGCAAAATGAGGAGCTCTCTTCAAAAGGTCTGGAAGAGACATTTGTCATTTAAAACAAAAAATTGAAGAGTTCTCAGGGAAAAAATGGCAGAATAACCTTAGAGTAAGAGGTATTAAGGTACTAAAGGGAGTAACCTTTAAAGCCTGCCTAGGAAATGGATCCCTGTAGTCCTGAATCGTAAGAACAGAGGGGAGGAAGAGAGCCTTGAACTAAATGAGCATTAGTCCAGAAATTTCCCAGGGATGATGGAGAGCACAGAAGTTTTGTGCTAAACTATTTATTTCTGAACTCCCAAGTATCATGGAGTGCAGGAGGAAAGGAGAACAGGAGGATAATAGGAGGGGGAATAAATCTCTTCTTTGAAATGCATTTAGTGGTGTAGCGATGGGGGTAGGGATTACACTCAATTTGATCGGAATGGATAACACAGTACAGGATATTTTCTGTAGTTTTCTTAAAATCTCCTCTGAAACACGGTGTTAGCATCTCTTTCTGCAGCAGCTGCGTTGATCCCCGGCCGGGCCATTTCCCACCGCACTCTGCTCTTCAGTTTGCCCTCTGCAGAATGGGCCTTGTGACACAGCCCAGGCAAAAAAATAGTTTCATTCAAAGGAGAAATTGAACTAGTGAATAGGGTGGCAGGAGTCCTGAGCTGGTTAACTGCAGGGGAATTATATGAACCACTTGTGTAAAACAGCATGGGATCCACCAGGAACAAGAAGATGATGATGCTGCTGTTGTCAACCAGACAAGAAGAGGTAGAAGGGATTGCGGGAAGACCTACCTAAAAAAATCAGCTATTTTCATTCACCCGCTTTGTGCGGTCCTTAAAATCATAGAATCATGGAACGAGTTGGAAGGGACCTTCCAAGGTCACCTAGTCCAACCCCCGCCTGCAGTCAGCAGGGACATCTCTACCTAGATCAGGTTGCTCAGAGCCCCATCAAGCCTGGCCTTGAACATCTCCAGGGATGGAGCCTCCACCACCTCTCTGGGCAGCCTGTTCCAGCGTTCCACCTTCACGGTAAAAAACTTCTTCCTAATATCTAATCTAAATCTACCCTTCTTTAGTTTAAAACCATTGCCCCT
>JAVSBS010002990.1:79238-92725 GCA_033124195.1 Coracias cyanogaster
CTAGTGGGAGGTGTCCCTGCCATGGCAGGGGGTTGGAACGAGATGATCTTTGAGGTCCCTTCCAACCCAACCCATTCAATGATTCTTTGATGATTTTCTGACGAAGCCTGCCGCACATTCCACGGACAAGTGAAGAAACCAGAGGCGACAGTGGGATTGCGAGAGCTTGGATTTACACCCCACCAAAATACCAATTTAACAGTTCCATAATCAACATTCCACATGCTGAAAATAATCGCTCTGCCCTGCATCGCTTCGACACTTACATTAATCTTTATTCATTACGGCCTGCGCAGGTTCATTATACTCATTAAGGCCTCGAGAAAAGCAAAACGCATTTATAACGATTTACCTCGACTGATTTTTAATATATTTTTTTCAACCATTTGCTCCTCAGATCCTCGTGCCAAACACTCAGGCAGCCACCCGAATGAGGCCTCCCTTCCTCAGCATCGCTGCTTGTTTCTGTCGTCCCGATTCCCATCGAGACGATTCCGATCCCACCGGAATATTGAACCTGGCCCCGCGACCAGGCTGGGTCACGCACCTCAGTCCCAAGCTGCTGTGGGGAAAGCACATCAAAGGCTTTGGGTTGGGTTTGGTGTGATTCGCAGAAAACGCTGCATTCACCTTGCACCCCCCTGCACACATACAGGGAAAAAAAAATAAAATAATAATAATAATAAAAAAAATCCTTAAAGCTCTTCACAACTATGGATCTAGAAATCATTTCTGAGGCACTGGAAAAATGACAAAACAGCTTCTTTCTAGCTTAGGCTGTAAACATCACAACGAAGATTTACAATTAAAGGTTTAAATACATATTCACACATCCATGTCCAATGGTAACACTAGAACGGGGGCATCGTGTGCTAGGAGAAAGAAAGACAGAAAGAAAGAAACTTTCCAGTTCTACCCCTCTGCGCTCTGGCTGGCTAAGCAAAATTAAACAAGCAATCTATTTCTCTGACCAAAACGAGAGCGTCGCGTGTTAATACTGGCAGGCTGGAAGTCAACGCTGGTGTCGATGTCGACACCACCAGGATTTTTTAGCTAGGATTTAAAACAAAACGCCTTGAGATCATCCAGATGAGCACAACAGGGTTTTTTAACCCATCGTTGAATGCATTATCCTCCTCTAAAGCATCATGTTATTTAATATTCAGTTTTTTTCCTGTGAAATGAAAGCGGTTTTGAATTTTTTTTCTTTTTTTTTTAGAAGAGAACCTTCACACCTAAATCCTGTGCAACTCTGGGACAGGGCCAGGACGCGTGGGATGATCTTACAGACCACAACACAGGGTTTCGGGGTGGTTTCCAGCAGCACGCCGAGCCCCGCAGGGCAACACCCGCTCAAAGCTCTTTGGGGAAAGCCTCAAACCCCCTCCCCAGCTCCCGGCGACCTCCACCTTCCAAACCATTCCTTCAGAGCGCCGACTACTCCCTTAGTTGGCTGGCAGCTACAACATTTCCCCAGATACCTGAAGGGCAGCGGGTTTTTGCCGTGGCGGAGGGGAGCAGCAGATGGAAGGGCTCTAAAAACCACTTTAAAACCCCACAAATTTCTGCACCTGACGACGTCGCGTTTCTAGTTTTCTTGTGTTTGAGAGCACGACAGTTGATGTGCAGCTAATTGACTATCGACTAAACATTGCTATGAGCCAACCAGAGCACCGCCAACACTAATAAAGGAAATTCCCATGGAAAAAAAATTAAATTAATAAATTATTTTCAGAGCCTTCAGCAACGTCCTTTGCTTTTGCTGACATTTTGATATATTTTTTTTTTCTTTCAAGTTCATAAAATAACACTCTTCGACTTAGAACGGTCATGTGGAAAATAACGACGATGGAGAACTACCAAAGGGTTATATGGTATCATACAGAAGAACGCTTCCAAGCTTCAAGCGGTGGTGACAACTGGTCCTCCCAAATGCAGGAAGCCTGGTCCATCTCCAGATACCAGGGTTGGTATCCAGGTATGCTCCTTGACGGGGAGGTTTCTATTTCACAGGCAGAAATAGCTTCCGTAGGCGGTGGCAGACTGCGGTAAGGTAGACGTGATCCAACCCGTTCCACCTCGGCCGTGACAGAGGCAAACGCAAGGTCTGAGGTCAGTAGCAGCAAGTCGTTAGCGTTCGCTAACAGAACCGTGTGGTCCTTCTCCCCACACCCCTCGTGTTGTGGGTTACAGAACTAGCCCCGTGCTTAGACTGCTGATACTTGTTCATCTTCTGTAAAACAAGAGAAGAAAAAAAAGAGGATTATTCCATCAGTGCCTTGGGTGGGATGCAGAAGGTGCAGAGCAGCACCCGGTTATCTCATTACAGAGCTTCTGCGGAGGCTTCCCTACTTCATCGTGATGTTTTCCCTCTTAATCACTGACCATATTCACCCTTTATCAAATCCTCAAGCAGCCTGAGGCATTGCAGCCACGCAATAAAAGCCACATTGCAAACCAGACCACCCCAGAGCCTCCAAAACCTCTCAGCATGCAGCTCCCACCAGCGGCTGACCTGGGAGGAAAGCCACTCAAGGACTTTCCGACATGCAGCGAGCGCTGGATCCCAAATAAAATCAACCAAGCACTTTCCAAATAGTAAAGCAGTTGTATTTAAAAGTGTGCGGCTAAGTGGAGTTTAGAAAAATTGGGAGTTAAAATGTTTGAAGCAATTAATTTCTTATTTTTACATCGAAACCATTTAATATCACAACTGGGCAGCTTCGTTTCCCCGTAAATTTGAACTGCGGCACTAATCTATGCGTTAAATACGTCTTTTAAAGGGCTAAGGTAGGATTGTTTTGAAGCAGAAATTGTTTTAATCTGGATTTTTGAAATCTAAATCCACGCTCATTTTAAGGCAGGCTGAAATTAAAGGCAACGACCACAATATTCTAATAAAAGGTGAGTTCAGCAGCAAAGGGTAGAGGGAGGTCGCACCAGCGCGTCGGTACTGAAACAAATCAGCAGGCACATGATTTGGTGGGAATTCCCTTAACTTGACACGATGTAAGAGCAGTCTTGTTCAGAAAAATCTCTTGCATTTGGGTACCCGCCGTGCTCAGCAGCACTGGCTGTTGCTTCAAACAAGATTGTGACCAGTTTAGGGGGAAGAGACACTGCCAGGCCAAGCCGGGCTGAGAAGTCAGGTTTTATCAAATGCACTTTTCAGAAGCACAGAAATTCACTGTTCACCGTTCTTAAACTCCATCTCCAGAAACCTCTCTGGAGGAATAATGTCGGCTCATGAGAATATGAACATGAAATGAGTTAAGGGTTGTAAAACAGCCCGGCAAATCCAAATTCAAAATGCTCATTTTAGGTCATCATCCTGATGCCGCTCCAAGAGTGGGACATCAGTTCTCCAACGCAGGGAGGCTGGACTTCTTCCCGTGTGTCACTGATAACCTGGCAGTGTCCCTTGAAGCCATCAGCACCACTGAGAGGGGACAGATAGTCAAGAGTATCTACACGCTCTTAAGTGTCTCAGTTGTGCTTTGGAAGATCTCAGATGTACAATTTTTTTTAAATATATAGGTTTATTTATGTATAATTTAGAGTCTGTTTGGTGTCAACATGCTGCTTCTAAAGGGAAGGCATTCTTTTCAAGCCGTGTATACACATGCACAGACACCCGCATGTGTATACAGCCATACAAACAGATTTGTACATCGAGAGATTAATCGAGTTTTAATCTCCGAGAATGACCGAGAGAAAGCCCAAGAACATTGTTGTGAAGGAAACACTGCACAGACCCGATTCACACCGCAGTTCACTTAACATCTACCGAGCCAGGTGTTGCACATACCATCCTCTTCACTATCTGCGTCAGTCATATCTGCTAGTTTGGGGTTGGACGGCTGCCGACTATGCCACTGAGGCATCTTCGATGAAATACAGGCCACCGGTTCACTACCGAGAGAAGCTGATGAAAGTCTAGAGAGGTCACTGTGCAGCATCTTTGACCTCTGCACTGCCACACTATAGTCTGGAGGTTTTAGGTGTGGGTGGTGGGGCGATCCTTCCTTTATGTCCGCTAAAGAAATCCCCATATATCCCGGAGGGGTGGGCGGTGGCTCCCTATACCTATCGTCCTTCTTAGGTGAGGTGACACAGTACACTGGCACGAGAAATAAGCAATGGAAATGTTAAAGAAGAAAACAAAGGAAACAAAACGTTAAAAAATCATGAAATGTTACAATGGCAAAACAGAAACTGATAACAAAACGCAAATGCAGAAACACCGGTTATAACGACAGCAGCAGGTATTTACGCTTTCATTTATGTCTTCCACTCATTTTAAGAAGGCAGAGTAGCAACAGAACCCGTGAACTCATTAGGCAAGATGCCAGCTGAGTGGAAACGGGACTATAATCTTCTCTATGTTCAGCTTGCAATTGCAGTGCTCCTTATCCTCCCTACTTCTGCTCCACCATGGGACGCTCCATGGGATGGAGGAAGAGCCAGCAAGGCAATGCGGCTGGCCGAGCCTGCTCCCCCTCTGCTACAGGCTGGGAAACGGAAACAGAAGAAATTTAAGGCAACTAGCCCAAAGTTGCGTGCTAGAGACTGATAGCGAGAGCTGCTGGTGGGCTTCCAACATCCACTTCATCACCCAGCAGTGGTTCAACGGGAATTTGTTATAATACAATATCACCGTATCAATTAAGGTGTAATCAGACATTCTACCACCCCATCAGCTATGCTACAGGATGCAAAAACCCCTGAAACTGCTCCTACGGGCAGTTACGAAGCCTGCAATCATGTCCATAGTTTCATCGTGTCCACAGTTTCCTTCCCCGTTGGCCGGCAGCTCAGGTCGCACAGGCTCTCAAAGCAGAGCTTAACTTTAAATAAGTTCCCTCCCCTCCCACCCACCCCCAGGTCTGGGGCTCATGTGCATGTTAAATTGGGCTTTTTCCACGTACGTGTTGCAACAGGAGAGTTTCAAAGCAAGGGTAACGTTTAACATCTATTAGTGGAGAGGGATTTGCTTTCTTCTCGTGGATACATCGATGCATGTTCCTTGCAGTTCATTTCAGCAACCAGAATATTTTCTTATCTTGCAAGAATGTAAAGGGTGAAAATAAAGGAGTATTTCTTATTTTTGGGAGATTCAGGGTGCTGGGACCAGGAACGGGAGCTGGTTCATACCCAATGGCCTCGGTTTGTGCCCGGGCTTATAGGAAAATAAAGAAAATGGAATTCACACAGTCTGGGGTTTCGTGGGTACAGACAGAGATTTATACTGCTGATTTATGGGATTTCTATTCATTTAACTGGGCCCCAAGGAGAATGCAGGGGAAGCCATGGAGGCTTTCTTCTCCCTGAAGGGATGGATGGGGAAGGGGCTCGGTCCTCCCAGCAAAGCCCCCACCTCCAGTCTTCGTTTGGTTTTTGGACTGGTGAGGGTGGGAAAATTCTCCTTCAAATCTACAGGCTTCCTAGAGCTTAGCCAGCCTACTAGAATACTGAAAGTAGAAGTAATGTGCCCTTTTGTAAAGTTCCAATCCATAATATTTTACAAATTCTACCGAAATAAAACATTGTAAGAGCATTTGATGTCCGGAGCACTAAGTGCCCGTAATTTCTGTCACCCATCTACAGTCTCAGGAGGTTACAAAGCCCTTTCACAAGGAACACCCCTTCCCAGGCAGCTGATACTCAAATACCTCATGAAGAAAATGGGGTGAAATTCCACGCAGCAGCTCCTCAGAGGCTCACGAGCAGCTCTGAAAGGCTACGAGGGCAGAGCACGAGCTCAGGAGTGAGCTGTGAGCAAGTTTTCTGCAAAGCCTTTCTTCTACAAAGCCAAGGAGGAGGAACACCATCCAAGACCTCTACCCTACATGAGGTGTTTAGTCAAGCAATTACCTTTGATAACAAAGCCCTCCAGCAATCTAGTCCGTAATTAAATTGCATGTCAGCTGCACCCTTGACTTGGCAGTCTAGAAAGCTCTGCTCTCCATGTTTTATCTTGCTCCTCACCTAGTTCCTGTATTTTTGGCTGCTAAACTCACTAGGACAGGGAAACATCTTGCTTGGGAGAACTACGCATCTCTGAAAAGACATTTTGGAAGGTTTTCTCCTTTCCTATGTAGCCAAACTGCAGCTGTATAAGCAAATAAATGGCAGTTTGTAGCAAAGACAGGAGGGGAAGATGCTTAGCCCTTGAGCTTCCAGAGACCAAAGCCCCGTGGATGGAAGGTGCCCCAGCTGCAGAGAGGTGGGAGAGCTCTGTACCACACAGCAGTCACGATCTTCCCTCTCAGGTTCATGGGAAGTCTGGATTATAGGGACTTCAGGAAGCCATCCTCATTGCTCCTTGCCAGAGGAACGTCTTCAGTGATGAGTGTTTCCAAAACAAGCCAAAAAAAATAAAAAGAGGCCCTGCCTGACAGTTTCCTGAAGACAGTTCTCCTCCAGACCCACCACGTGATGGGGAAGAGGGCTGGCTTATTATTTCAATTTGCCTAATGCAAAAGAAAGTGGCTTGAAAACACGCCGTCTGCTTAGTGCTCTGATGCAAACCACATGCAAAGCTGAGTTTAACGTGCCATCCAGCCCCAGACCTGCTGATGTCATTTCTTAACAACTCAGTATCACAATGAAAAACAGATGTAGAAGCTTCCATAAGCTGTTGGCTCGGCTTACCTATGAGGCCTTTTTCTGTACTCGAAGTGACAGTTTTGTAAGTTGTATCAGCGCCCGGTTTAGAGTCCAAAACCTCCGTCTGCTCTGCTGTAGAGTTCTCCAGCCCCCTCCGCTTAATTGTCCCATAGTTTGTTTCGTAGGTGTCTGAGAGCGAGCTGGAGGAGGCCCAGCTCTGCCGAGACTGATCGAGCTCCACGCTGGCTTTGGACTGCCTGTTGGGTTTGGAAAAGGCTTCAGAATACAAATAAGCCTCCTCAGAGTAACAGTTTGTGGGATCGACTTCAGCTATAGGTCCGTCCAGCTGGGTGTGACGGTAAGAATTGAGGAGATCCCAGCTCTTCTGGTTCGGGATATTCTGGAAGTTGTCATGAGAACTACTTGAGCATGAAGTCCAGCTTCCCCGGCCGCTATCTGCTGCCTCCACCGTGATGTGTTCGTGGGAGATCTCCTCACTGCTCATGGAAGACGTGAAAGCCATCCCTCTGATGAGAGCCGGCCTAGTGATTGACCAGCTACAGTTGAAAACAACAGAAATCAGAAAAACAAACCTCATAAGCTTTTAAAATAAGAGTGACGTGCTCAGAGACAATTATCTGGTTTTAAAGACAAGCGAAGTCTGGTCTTAAAAGAGGGATGCAGCAGGTGAAGGCACACGGAGCACCGATGAGAGACACTTATTCCCGACTCAATACTGCACATGGCAGCAGGGAAGTTATTCCCAGGGGAATGACAAGTCTGCAACAGGTATTCACAGGCTTGACCTCAGATCCATAAAAACCTGGCCCACAGAAGCTCTCCTCTATCAACTCCAAGACAGCGCCTGACAAAGCAGAGGAGTAATTACCTCCCCGTTTCACGCTACTAACGCCTTTCTTTGCACTTATAAACTAAAACCGAAATAAATATTTAGAATAAAAACCAACCCCTTCACTGGCAGCAGCATAAAGTTGTTTAGACAGAGTGGAGACAGTTGTATTTTAAGAACATTTGGAAATATCAGGCATAAATAACATTTGCGGAAACGATCTGGAGTGACAGATTCTGAAAACCCAAGTACAGAATTTCTCGTTTCAAGCAGTGGCTGCTAAAAGCTCTAATTGCTGTCAAAGCATAACTAAGAGGGGAAAAAAATAAATAAAGCCAGGTTTGCATGAGTGTAGAATACATTAAGTTACGACTGCTAGACGTTACTCGAGTCTCTTAACTATTTCTGGTTATGTTAAGAAAGGCACGTGCAGCATGACATTAAAATTCAACGCTATCCCTCAGCAGTTTTACTGACATGTTGTGAAATCGAGGAATGTTTCTTAGATATCTGTAAATAACTTTTTTTTCCTTCATTGCTATTCTATTTTCCAAGTTCTAATGTAAAAACTGTTTTCTTCCCTCCAAACCCCGCTGAAAAAAAGGCATAAAGGAACAACCGCAACACATGAAAAATCTGCTGTTTTAGTTGCCGAGTGAAGAGCATGTTTAAAGAGCTGGGCTTGGTGGAACTCACGTCACCTCAGCCACCACTGTCGCTCAGTGCCCGGTTACTGTCCTGACTAAACTTTCAGCTTGTTTTAAGCCTTTTAGGAAAAGGAGTTCTTTTTATTTATGAAGCGCATCTTTAAATTCCCATTTTAACCCAGCGAAATAAACCAAATTGCTGATTTCTTAAGAGCTGCGTCACTTTGGCTCAGCAGACACTAATAAGCTGGGGAGAGAACAACCACAGAAAACCGGTGTGTTATAATCAATTAACCACCAACAACATACAGCTCTTCACAGAGCTCAGTCATAAAAACCTTGTATTGCCCGAGAGATGAGCTATCGAAATGAGGAAGGAGCAACTCAACTGACTTGTATCCACATTTGAGAACAGAATATGCTATGCTAAAGAAATCCCTAAATCCTGCAGATCAAGGTTTAATGCCTACTGAGACAAACCCCAAAATTTCCAGTTCTGAGCGGGCGTCTCAGGCCAAGTTCTCACTGCACTAAAGTCATGAGATGTTGTGTGCAGAGACTCCGAAGATGATGGTGGCTGAGAGCTTCCAGCTCACCTAAGCAACGATTTCTAACGCCAAGCCCAGCGCAAACCAGTTGGGCCTTACCCTGGGCATGGCTGGCCGTAATCAGCCAGAGGCTGAGGATGCTCCTTTCTCTCCGTCCCCGCCGAATCCACCACGATGAGAGACTGGGACAAACTCCTCTCGTCCTGCAGCGCTGCCGACATGGAGTCCACCGAGCAGTTGCTCACGATGCTGGACCGAGATGAAATCTCGCTGTGACTGGAGTCCGAGAAGTTATCCGATTTAGTGGAAGGGATGAGGGCGTAGCCTAAAGGAGAGGAGAAGAGAACGTCTTGGTCAAACAAAGAGCAATTTGAGTTTAGTAGGTACGATGATGAAGCATTGACACACGTTTCAGCAAGGATATTTAAAAGAAAGCCGGTCAAAGCTTGTTCGCATACAACTGCTCCACCAAAGTTTTGAGGGTACTGAAGCTTTTAGCATCTGCCAGCGTCTAGCACTGTAGGTTATTACCGCAAGTCTGGTGACACCAATAACCTACCTGCAACTCCACCACACTCCAGAGCAGAGGGCTGAACCTACATAAAGAGGATCATCAGTTGCAGCATGAACAGCAGGTGGATAGATCAGGTCTCTCCAAATTTGCAAGCGCCAAGTCCTCTGGTATAACTGTTGTGCATTTCCCACCATCCCTCTGCCCTGCTGTAGTGTGAGACTCCAAAAAGACTTTGGCAGTGGATGAGGAGATGCCGACTCAGGTAAAAGCCGGCTATTAGCACTCAGGGATGAGCCATATGGCCCATTCCAGTTTTATTATCTGTTCCAAAATTAACGGAGAAGGAAGCGAAAGCAGGATAGACAACTTTAGCAGGAGCTGGACCAGACGCCAGCGTTGCTCCTGCAGAAGAGAAACAGCTGAAGCCCTCACCAGTTTCAGAGTAAAATATGTAACGTGCTTTTTCTGCTTGGCTCACCCTTACCCTCAATTAACTTATTTAAAAAAAAAAAAATAACATATATAGCCCCATATATCCAACACCTCCTTTTCCTAGTACCTGCAGTGAACGTAAGAGCCCTACACTGGGGATTTCCACGTGCTCCAGCTACTCTCAAGATCTCTCTCTGTAAGGCTTCTCTACCCTGGAACGAATCAATGGCTCCTAATTCAGCGTTGTCTGCAAACTTACTTGTGTGCACTCAACTCCTGCTGTCCAGGCCACGGCAAAATCATAGAGGAGCACTTGGTCCTAAAATTGAGTCCTGGGGAGCACCACTAGTGACTGACCACCAGCCAGGTGGTACCTCGTTTCCTACAGCTCCTTGGAACCGATCCTTCAAGCCAACTGTTCACCCATAGCATTGTGTAGATGCTGGACATTCTGTCCAGAAGGATACTGTCAGAGACAGCATCAAAAGCTTTGCTAAAATCCCAAACACCCACATCTGCCTTCCCTTCACCTTTGCTGGGGGTAACCTCATCTTAAAAGGATGTTAAGTTGTAAGCCGCGACCTTCCCTTCATTAACCCATGTCATGACTTTGTTGTCTTTCAAGTGTTTTTCGGTAAATCCCAGAATAATCTTCTCTATCATTTTACCTGGCATTGAAATGAGACTTATAATTACCAAGGTCTTCTTTCTTGGCTTCCTCGCAAACTGGAACAACACTTGCCAGCTTCCAGTTGACTAGGACCATGTCCAGAGTCCCAAGATCATCGATAAACATCTGAGAGAGGTTTAGCAACAACATCAGCTGACTCTTTCTGCACCCTGGGATGAATCCCATTGGGCCCTATTCATCTCTTTAGCTAAGTCCATGCACCACCTCATGGGCAGACCAAAGGTCATTATCTCATGTTGTCAACCAACAAAACCGGGAGGTGCCTGTTAATTTTATATATTTTTTTTTTTTTTAATAAAAAAAATTCAGACCATTTTGCCTCCAGTAACTCCCTGGCCCAGAGTTCTGGTCTGTTCCACTTTGTCTGAGAGCAAAAGGTCTTGGATTAATGACTGCGGTGGTGGGTTTTTGTTTGTTTGTTTTTAAATTGAAATACTTCTTTTCTTTAATTTCCCAGTGGGTTTCTCTATAGCAGATCCACTGCACGCCAGGAAATGTATCCCTGCCTTCCCCAGGTGAAAACAGTCCATGCTATGCCTTACACTATGTGCATTAAATTACGGAATTAGAACCTTTATTTGAAAATACTGCATCATCAACTGCTTCACGTAAACAAACATCTGTGAATTAATCAAAACATGGTCTTTCTTCACAGGAGACCCTATTAATACACTGTTGACAGTCCCCAGATAAGCATTTTTTCCCCCCATTCCTTCCAATCACCTGATTTCTCCTTCATTTCTACCTACAGATGCTTTTGAGCTGGACTGTCATATATTTACACCAAGTAGGTGAAAACACGAAATGGGCAGGCAGTGTAAAAAGCCACATCAGTGACATATACAACTTAACACTGAATATTGATACCCTTAAGTCTATAAAAAAATAGAGGTCAAACAACCTGGAGAGGTTTCACAGCTTGAGCTTGATTATTGCTGTAAGGTTTTATGAGCACTAAATATCAATATTAAAGTAAAAAAACCTGAACCTTACATATGAAAAAAATGTATTTAAGAGCAGCGTTTTTTTTAAATTAAATTTCAGCTTCCTTTCCTTTGACAATAATCAATGCCTCGCATTCTTTAATTGGTCTAATGAACCCATTAAGACTAACACAACTGTTCTGCAGCAACAAATGTGCTCACTGTGCATCTTAATTTTTAAGACACTCTTCTCCAAGAACCTCAAAGGTCTGGAGAGCCAACGGGCTCCTCTTCATTAAAGAGGTTAACACTATCTGAAAGTCAAGTCATTGTACAAACAGAGTTAAGGCAAGTTTTGCTGGCCTGCAAAGGTCAGCAGAAGACGTGACCAATGCCAACATGGACCAACACTAGAAGTGAACCTTTGACTGACGTCCTGTGAGGGACTATCTAGAGTCTAACCAAGAGGGCGTTGCAGGACTTACTGTTTCATCGGCGTCTGTGAAACACTAAGTAACACAAGTGTCACTGTACCTGCTCCTTGATTTTTCTAAACTCCACATTATTGTTCACTGCACTGGCAGGGTGATTAGCTATAAATAACTGACACAAATATCTGGAAGGGAAGCACATGAAACAGCTTAAACACGTAAAGGAATATTGCTAAAATAACTTTGATAAAAATCCGTGTATCTGACACAAAGTGGACAGCAGAAGTCTTTCTTCTAAAAATACATCATATGGTCTTCCTTCTCTTTCTACGCTTCACGCACAGGCAGTAGGATGTCCACAGACTGCTGTTGCTATAGATACTTGCTGTACTCAGAGCATCACTGTCTCTCTCCTTTGGGTTTTCACTCCCTTCCGAGGCTTCAACGTGCTCTGCTTCCCCTTTGGCAGGAAAAGCTGTTCTTTCCCTGGAGAAGCTTCTTTCCCTAAGTCTTCTAAACAGGGGTCCCTTCATTTTCCTTTGCTCACGCTCAGCTTCTGCCTTTTCACTCTCCTCCTCTCTTTCTCCCTTTTCCTTTCTGCCAGAGCTGTCTCTTGCTTTGGTAATCATCTGAATTCTCTTTTGTAAATAAGCCCCACCTATTCCGTAGCTGCGTTGGCCGCTGTTCTTGTTGCTGGTTTCGCTGGCGAGCGATGAGGAAGAGCCAGAGAGATTCATTTGACTGCAGTTCTCCGACCTTTGGACGTTACCAACTACAACAAAGAACAGACAGGCAAGTCTTGGTAAGCAACGAGCAAAAATAACGTCCTGATTTGAAAATGTTGGTGGTTTGTTGTTTGGTTGATTTTTTTTTTCCAATCCTATTTGCATATCACTTGGGTATAGCTCAAAAGAAAATGACATCTAAGATTAAGTGGAATGTGTTCATGCCTAAAATTACGTCTTTCCGCTGTCTGTGAAGCGCCTAATTTTAGTTCAATGGCTTGTTAGCACTGCACATACAACAGGGTATGGATCACCTCCATCAAACCCGTGCTAAAAATACGCTGGAAGCCAAGTTGAATTAATGAAATAATCCCGAAGAAACAAACTATTCTTTTCAAAGAACCAGATGAAAGTTCACAAAAATAACATGTTTACAAGCGATGCTCAAAAAAAAAAAAAAATCTCAGTGGAGCTAAGTTTGGCAACCCAAGTAATTAAAGCTTCTTAGGCATATGCTGTGTTTAAGTCAAGTAAGTGGCATTCTCCTAAAGGAAACGGTATCTCGTGAAGGCAGAAGTGGACGGAGCAGCATGACGTCCTGCTGCAGAGGGTGAGAAGATGCAGTAGGTCACCGTGCCATGCCATGCTACCCCAGTGCCTTGGGGCTGTCCGTGAGTCAAGAGCAGCACAGAGGGGAGGGGGAGACGCCTTACGCCGTTGGACACTGACCACACCGGCCGACTACACACAGCGGCGTTAAGAGATTTCAACTGAATTCCCATCCAAGGTTGACTAATGCTGAAGTGATGCAGGTCTTTTAAGACGAAGGCAGCAAAAAAGAAAGGGATTCTCAGGGTTGTCATGATAGACAGGGGTGTATACAAAGCCCTGTGCACAAGAACAACAAATATGAACAGCGACTCAAGGATTTAGATGGATGCACTACTTTACAGCTATCAAACCCATCTGTTCTGGACAACTACGGCACCTTTTTACAGTTTTAAACTGAAAGAGGGAGATTTAGACTAGAAAGAAGAGATTTTTTGCTGCTGAGGGTGGTGAGAGCCTGGCGCAGGTTGCCCAGAGAGGTGGTGGCTGCCCCATCCCTGGCACCATT
>JAVSBS010002990.1:101619-114153 GCA_033124195.1 Coracias cyanogaster
CTGCTAACTCTTGTGTAGCACACCAGGGGGTGAAGAAAGTGAAAGGCTGCACCTGCGGGAAGGAGCAGCCACGACAGGTGACCTGAACTGACCAATGAGGTATTCCATCCCATATAAGTCAGTATAAAGCTGAGGGATCAGGAGGGTGTTGATCTTTCCTGGTAGGCCTTCTGCCTTCTGGACCCTTTGCTTCCCTTGGGGCCTGCTTGCCATTGGGACCGTTCCCTTCTGCCTTCTTCTTTCTTCCTGGCCCTGCCTTTGATCCCAGTTTATGTGTTCCTGAACCTGGTTCCCATCTGCTGCTGAGCCCAGTCTGGAACTTTGCTGGTGCCTGCTCCACAGTCTCAGTGGTGATGGTGATGTAATTGCCATCAGGGGGAGGTTGGGTTTGATACTGGTTTTGTATATATTTCTTTTGAATTATTATTATTATCTTTATTAATGCTGTTTTAGTTTTCTTTTATAATCCAGAAGTCTCTCTTTCATTCTCTTCCTCTCCCATTTTGGGAAGGGAGGGGGCCAACAGTGTCTCTCTCCCTTGTCCTCTTCCTCTATTTGGGGTGGTGGGAAGGGGGATTAACAGACAGCATCTGCTATAGGTCAAGGGAACTGACCCTAAACCTTGACAACAGGATAAAAGAAAATCAGCTGAGAAGCACTGTGGCAGCAGAATAAGTATCCCAACAGTAAGTTTTAATAAAATAAACCAGGATAATTCTTTGCATCTCACCTTACAAGCCTCTGTTGTACCTTCTTTCAAAATTGTCTTGCGTTATGTTTTCTGGAAGTACTTCTCTTACTAATCATCAGCATAAGTAACATCATTTTTTACTCCCATTCAACACAAAACTTATTAAGCAGAGTGATTTCTGCTAAGTGTATGCTTGAGTCTATGGTTTCTGCAACACAGGTCACTCTAGGCCATCAGGTGTAAGAAAATTCTTTACTTCTTATTGACTGGACTCAATTTTCCCTAAAAAGACACCAGGTTTTTATGTGATCACCTAAGACATAAAGCCCTAGCAGTTCACGCAAAGTAGGATGCATATGTCCCATGCTGTAAGAAGTGGGAAGGTCTTTATTACTCCAAGATAAACTGGTGACAGGTATGTGGGTTGCATAAGTAATGCACTATTTCATCCATCCAAGCCTTTTTTCCACACATTTATCAGTACTTTTCATGTCTTAAGAAAAGAGGAGCACAAAGAAGCTATTTCTCATGTAGTAAAAGAAATCCTGGTGGTGCCACCCAAACTGAGATCATCACATGGAACCTTGGGATGAAAGCATACAGGGAGATAGGCAGAATGAAGAAAGTGGAACTGAGACTCCTACAAATTACTACTTTTGTCAAGATCCTGTCCCCCAGATGTCTAGGAAATGAGAAAGTGTTAGATGCCTTATCATGCATGGCCCTCTGACTAACTGAGAACAACATCAGAGCAAGGTATCAACAATTTGCACAACATGCTGTGCTGTCTCTACTGAGTCCTCAGTTCCACTCTCCCCTATCCAGATTTGTATTTTCTCCTTGGGTTAGTTCCAGTTTCTTCTCCTGCCAAGTCAAAAGTCCTCCATCCTTCAAATCTCCTTTCCTTGTCATCTTGCTTAGCTTGGAGAAGAGGAGGCTGGGAGGAGATCTCATTGCTCTCTACAACTACCTAAAAGGAGGTTGTAGTGAGGCTGGTGCTGGTCTCTTCCCCCAAGTAACTAACGACAGGACAAGACGTAATGGCCTCAAATTGTGCCAGGGGAGGTTTAGATTAGCTATTAGGAAGAAGTTCTTTACTGAGAGAGTGGTTGGCCATTGGAGCAGGCTGCCCAGGGAGGTGGTGGAGTCACCATCCCTGGAGGTGTTCAAAAAATGGGTAGATGTGGCACTTTGAGACATGGTCTAGGAGTCCAGGAGATGTTGGAGGAAAGTTGGACCTGATGATCCTAGAGGTCTTTTCCAGCCTAAATGATTCTATGATTCTAATGAAGAGGGACGTTGAATCTCAGCAAGTGTTTAGATAATTGCCCTTTGAGTTGTTTACCATATGGTTTTAATTCCGAATCGGAAAAGCAGCGGTTTGGGAATGGTTTGAGGAGCTTCGCGGAAAAAGGCTGGTTCGTGTTGCCGCTAGCCACAGGTGGAAATTCGCAGCCAAAGCCTCTGCTGTTGGAGCTGGTTTCCCTGGCAGGAACAGAGCAGCGGGGAGCTTGGTCTCTGGATTGATGGATGGGAGAAACTTGAGTGTTAAGGGCTTGGTTTGCCCGGAGGAGCTGAAGTTCTGCAAGAGACACAGGTTGCCCAAGGGGATTGTGGAGGCTTCATCCCTGGAGGTGTTCAAGGCCAGGTTGGACGGGGCTTGGAGCAACCTGGTCTAGTGGGAGGTGTCCCTGCCGTGGCAGGGCAGTTGGAACGAGATGATTTTTAAGGTCCTTTCCAACCCAAACCATTCCCAACCCACTGTCCATTAAGCATCCTCTGCCCTGCTCAGTCCTGGGTGTTCAGAGAGCTCTCCACTGCTGGATACACACCTAAGAGATGGCTCCAAAGACCACTCTGTCATTTTTTGAAGTGGAAAGCATGTAGTGACTCAGTAGAGGACATCACCTTGTCACTGAACTGCAACCCGAACGCTCAAGAGGACAACTAACAGTGGAAGGGCAGGACAACACCAGCTTCTTGGCAGGGACCTGCAGGCACCAGGTCCCTCATGGACGCAACGGAGTCACTGATGCTTTTAGTTCAGCCAGATGCAGGAAATTACTTAGTTCCGCTAAATATAATAAATATAAACCCTAATCAGCACTAGATTAGAAGCTGTGGTGTTTGTTAATGCGGAGCCTGATGATATTAAGCATCAGGAAAAAAACCAACCCAACAACACACAAAAAAATAACCACTCTCCACCTGCTTACAGCCTGAACATATCACACATTAGGTGGGTGGAGCAAGCTGTGCTTAGAAAAAATAAAAAAAAAATTTGCTTGTTTTTAATATGTTATCAGTGGGGTTTTGTTTTGGAGCAACACCTCAGATTTATACATGGGTCATTTAGGTGCTTTTTATCTCTCTCTCACGAATAGATCACTAATATTACACCTCTCCCCAAACTCTACCAGCACTACCATGTTATTTAGCAAAAATATGAATCGTTAAAATTCGAGCCTATCCTCCTTTGCTTTTTAAAGACAACAAATCGGTTTAGCAGTCATTAAAAGCAGGTCTTGGAAGCATCGACCGTGTCGCCACAATTGGATCAAGGTTGCGTTTGATGGTGAATGTCAATGGGAAGTTACACAATGAAATATTAACGTAGTGACGCACACACACGAACCCGGGGCCCTGCCCGCTCTGAGACACTTCCAATCCTACCACCTTTCTAAATTGCACACCTTTGTCTGAACATGACAGCCGGATCCATGTTTGCTGAGGTCATTCTGACAACTTGGCGAATTTCTTTGGCAATCATTCGGAGTTTCTCAAAATTGACCAGGCCATCCACTTTGGAATCGTTTCCTGCATAATCAAAACACACGTAGGGGGAAAAAAAAGAGAGTAAGAAATACTTTTTTAATGGGCGATGAGTTTAAGTCCCCTCTCTGTTACTCTCCTCCTTCCCTGCCCCTCTATTAACAAAACTGCTTTAATCAAACCAGCAAGAAAACAGGAAATTCTGGCAAAATACAAACGACAATCAGACTCCCTCACACTACCCAGAATTGCTCGTTTGTCCATTCCTAAAGTAACAAGTATTAGCAGGAGGAAAAAGGAATAAGTGACCTATGCTCAAATTCACTGGCTCAGATGTTAAAATAACATCAACACAGAACCGGCATCCTGAAATTCATTCCGACAGCTCTGAAACACCGCGACTGAGCTTTGGGCAGGTTTGCAGATGTTTAACCCCAACCAGCTGCGGAGAGAGCTTTGTGTAAGAGGAAGAAAACGGGAACGTTTCAACAAAACCCCTCGAAGCTGCCGCAAGCAGGAGGAGGAGGTGATAAACCCTCATCGCTGACTGAAAGCCACAACACGGAACGAAAACCTAAAAACGTGGCAGCAATTTGCTTTTGTACGAGACATACGTCTGCAGTAGCGTAACTATTAGCTCTTCCATCCCAAACCTCAGCCCAGCCGATGACGATTAAGCACTGCTTTGAAAATATTAAAAAAATGCATTTCATTCTTAATTTTTGTTCAGGATCAGCCTCTTCCATCACGCGTTCAAAGTTCTATTTTATTTGATCCCTCCAAAGAACACAGCAAAAGCACCTTAGTGGTGGCAGCTTCTTGTAGCCGTTTGTTGAATCACGGAAGGGCTAAAGCACAATCAACACTGAAATTTCTGATTTCTCTCTGGCTTTACCTTCATGCAGGAACGTGATATCCTTCTTGACGACAGGAAAAAGCGGAATAATTGGCGGCTGCATGCTCTGGCTGCTCAGGATGTTGCGGTATTTTGCCATGTTTCGAGAGGGATCAAAAAGATCTTGAAGGTCTCTGAGGTGCTTCTCGTACTTGCTGGGTAACTTTTCCCAAGTGCCTCTGAGACGAGCTACCGGCGCGAGATTTAACCCGCTGTAAGGCAGACACGTTGTGTTAGGAGCTGTTAGCAGAAGGTACACCACAATAATCACAAAAAGGGTGAAAAATGAACACGGTGGGGACACGGCTAGAGGAGCAAGAGAGAACAGTGCAGAGTGAAAGCGGCCAGACTTCAGAGGAACATCTTTGGAGCACCTCGAAACGAGCACCCACAGACTGAGAATTAGAAGCAGCAGACATGCTAGAACTTGTTGTTGTGCCCTAAGTCTCGTTAAATAAAAATATATTCCAAATTAGTAGGAAATCATTTTTTAAAAGTTAAAATAAATGAAATGCATCCATCTTCCCCATAATTTGTCGCCAACTTTGCCCCAGATATTCTGCAATGATTGCCAAGTTCTCGTAGCTGCAGAGCTGGAAAGTGATATTCTCCAGCGTTCACTAGTAAATCCAGAATCACACAATCACTTCATGTGCTACTCTAAGGTTTCTTCCTCAGTCTGAAAGCTTCAAAACTTTATTTTGTATTTGTTAGGTTTTTTTTTTTTTTTTTTAAGATTTCTCCTTATACAGCTGTCTCTCCATGCTATTCTCAAGTGACAAACAAAGCCTTCTCTCACGTGGAAAATCAAACATATGCCAGGCCACAGCTCCTCTTTCACATACTACATTAGGATGGTTTTCTTCCTATTTCATGAAACATATGGCATCGTATTGATATGCGGCGCAAGGCACGGCAAGAAAGAGAACCCTTGTGGCATATGCTACCAGAAACATCTTCCTCTGCAAAGGAGGATGAAACAAAAGCTCATTTATTTGTGCTCAAAATCCACCCCACCCCCCCCTTTTTTTTTTTTTTTGACCAAAGACCACTTCAGTCATGGCCGGATTAGACTGAAAAGCAGAAAGAGTCATTTCTTCACCTACAATAAACCAGGAGAAATTAGGGAGCAGAATATAAGACTTAGATTCCGTATCCAGATGCGTATTCACCATGTAGTAAGCAGCCACAGCCTCAGTGGTTGCCCCGTAGCCTTTAAGGAAATCCATGAATTCTTTAATGTATGACTAAATCGAAGCTCGTACGATTTGATAAACTGGCTGAACATGGAAGAAAATATTTTTAAATGGTATTTTTAAAGCTAGTGCTGGGATACAGCATGAATCCAGATCTTTGCCTGATGAATCAGTGTCTTTTTTTTTTAATGGAAATTCTGGGTATAAGACAATTGCAAATAAAAGAAACGCTGAACTTGTGCGGTTAAAGTAGCAGCATCTAATATGAATCAGATGAGAAAGTCTAAAAGTGCAGATGAAGAGGGGGAAAAAAAAAAAAAGCAGCAAGCAGAGGACAGGAAAGAATGAAAAGGAAAAATAAACTAAGCCAAGACTGATTTGAGGAAGTCCTTACAATGAAAGGAAGAAATAAAGTAAACTCCTCGTCGCAGATAGGACTCAGTGCCTGCTGAAAAAGTAACAACGACTGAAAAAAGAAAGGCAATCGGGTGCCAGAATCATGGAAAATGACAGCAACGTTCAGGCAGGTTTCCGAAGTTCATGAATCAACCTGGTTTTGTCCAAACCTCCTCTTTCCCTGCTAGGTAGCAGCTAAAGAGATGATCGCATCAACTGAACTCCTGAGGCTGAGGAAGGCAAAGACCGCAGCGACAACACAGCAATTTGTCCAGCCTGGCTTTTGAAAAGCTTCATCGTTCCCTTAAAACCAGCCGGCACCATCGGTGATCTGCTCAGGATGGAACTATTTCTTTTCTTTCCGTTTAGATTAAGGGAATTGCCTTTGACAGCACAAATCAGAGTTGACAAATGGGAAGCGTTTTTACCTGATCACGGCGAACATGGAATTGAAGTTCTTGCATTCTCGACAGTGGAGGGCAATTTTAATGAAATGCTTAATGATCTTCATTCTTTTGAGTTGGTTGGGCTCTGCTAAAATTTCCATGGCAACCCAGAACGTCTCTTGATTTATGACATCCTCAAACTGTTTCAGGTGAGCGTTTCCTGTTTTGGAGTCCAGCTTATAAAGGTCGTCGATGTATTCCGTGGGCTCGATATTGCGAAATAACTCAAAGTCTCTCATGGAAAGCTGAGTGGCGACCTCGATGGTGCTCAGCTGGAGGAGGGAGATTTGGCTCTCTCTCAGTAGCTCTTGAGCATCCTCGTCTGAGCATAAGGTCTCTGTCTCCATATTGTTTTTCAGGTAATACCTAAAGAAGAATGGAGTTACAAGAAAACGTTAGAGATACTCTTCAGAGGGTTTGTGAATGTAAAGACACAGAACTGTACCAATCAACGTGGACATCAGTGACACGGCAGGCGTGCTGAGGTGAGAGTATTCCCGTGTTGCTGTTGACAACCGGGTGTAAGAGGCAAAGACGGATGCGAGAAGGGACAGCGTAACCTTGTACTTCAGCTAGTATAAAATACCATCATGACTGAAGTACAAAAACATTTCAAAAGCTATTTTAATCTAGCTCTTTGCTAATATTTTCTATATTGTAGTCAGAATACGCTGTAGCCTTCACCTTCAGAAGAAGGCCAGTTAGGTTTCCATTTGTAAATCCAGCAGTGAAATGACATTTTAAATACGTATTAGTCCTGAGAAATCTCTCGTTAATGTATTTCTCCCCTTCTTACACAAATTTAATGTGGTTTCTTACATAAATTGTGTGACATACTAATATTTACATAAAGCACATAGTATTCAGGAAATGAAAATGTATCTGGAAAACTCATTTCCACGGACCCAAGCAGATCACTTTTAGATATACAGAAGTTTATTCCTCATAAATTCCCTCTGTTGCCTAGCAAAGAAGACGAAAGTATTCTTTAGTTAATAAACTTTCTCCTGGTATGGATCAGGTCATCAAATCAAACCGAAGCACTCAACATTCCAGAAACATTCACAAGTTTATATTAAAATGGAAGGTTAGTATCCGTTCACTGCAACATGACATCACTGGGAAAGAAATGAATTGTACGCCCCAAGTCCTGAACTACATGTGGAAAGTGTCAGAATAAATCCACATTTTTTTTCCTTTTTAAGTGTAAGCCGCTATATAAGTTATCCTGATCTGCTAAATTTAGCTGTCATCAAGCAAGCCGGCTGCCGTTTCGGGGAAGGGTTTTCTGGGTGCAGAAGAGGAAGGCGAAACAAGGAAGAAAAGAGGAGAGGGAAGTGTAAGTTACTGGCATTTACTTGCTTGTTCTTCGAATAGACACCTGTCTAATTTAATTAAAACTTTACCGTCCGTTGAGCTGGATCCTGTCGGCCAGTTTGGAGAACTGGTCTGGGAGCCTCCGCTGCTTGATGACTCCCTCGGGGCTGACGGACACTTCGCAGAGGGAATAAGTCTCGGGGGCTCCCGTCAAGTTGAATTCGTGGACGGCGTGACTCACGACTTCTTTTGCCGTGGTGTCTTTGCTGATGATAATGTAGCAACTCTGCTGATCTGCTTTGAAAACTCTTATGACTTGATCCGGAATATCTAAAATAACAGAGTAACGCCGTTAACGTATGAAGTTGCCTTTCCCTGAAAAGATACGAGGTTATTTAGCGTCTCATTTAAGAGCCAGAAAACAACATAGCTAGCAAGGAATAAAAGCCATGCTGGACTTGATAAATATTCCATAAAATATTCAGCTTTGAGAGGGGAAAAAAAAAAAGGAGGACACTCCTCCTCTCTGCATTTCCACAGCTCAATCACTTCATCACCCCACGACCACAAAGTACAAGACATCTTGGTACATCACTAATCTCTACACTGCCCTTCTCAGCGTGTCTCCGACTTTGGCAGCATCATTCCTCCTTTGGCTCTGCTGCCTTTGTGAGAGCCAGAGCATCCTTCCCGGGGACGGGATGCCACCGAGCACGCGTGGAAAGACTGCGGGCACAAGGACGTGAAGGAGAAAGGAGATTTGATTGCTCTGTAACTAGCTGCAAATTTTTTTTTTTTTTACACTCGCTCCGTCACCCTGAAGGAACGAAGCTGCTGCCAGCAGTTAATTCTTTGGCTAGTGTACTTATTTATAGCACATTTTCTGTATTATAAATGCATTAGAGAAGAGCTTTATCGGAGGCAGCCTACGGCAGGAAATAAGTATCTAAAGAAACACACGTTTAATCTACAGCTTGATGGTTGGAAATAATTCGCTCCATTAGTTATTACAGCAGCCTTGATTTAAAAAAAAAAAAAAAAACATTGGAAAAAACAATGTCAGAAGCAAATTTAAAACTTAAGGGAAGCACGATTCTTCCCCTCCCTGAACTCTTAAGACCAACACTTCACAAGTTTTCTGCAGACCTGAGAAGGTGGAAGGCTCTTGCTGAGCCCTCAGCTATTTAAAGCCCACCTTGGTGGCAGACGTGCCATTAACTCCTGCATCAGAGGAGACTCTGATGGCTCTGATCACAGCCTCCAAAGCAGCCCTGCGCTGCTCTCGCTGTTATTTATCCAGCCTTTAAGAACCTCAGTGATAAAAGGCCAACTTGGGGATGGAGGTATGTGACCTGCCACCCAGGTGTCCCTCTGCTCGAGGGGAACCATCTTGTTGGGCTGGGCATCGAGCTCCTTCCAGCACTCCGATGCTTATCCCATCGCCTATACATTCATTTTTCTCTCTCAAAATCCACTGCGGAAGGAAGAAATGAAGAGGTCTCAACGGGGCAGTGACCTTGGGGTTGCTTTGTCTCGCGTCGTGACTTAATGGTGGTATGGGTGCGAACGGCAGGAATTTCAGGGCAAAAAAGCAAGCAGGTGATTTATGATGGAGCATCAAAAGTTTCTTCCCAGTGGGAAAAAAAAAAAGCCTCAGCTGTAAATTAATTGGGAGATGGCAGAAAATGTAGTACTGAAAAAAAACCAAACTGATTGAAAACTAATTCTACTAATGGTTTCATTATTATGACTATCACATTACCAGAATAGTCTCATTAATAGTTGAGGACTAGTTGAATTTGAAAAGCTCTGTGCGTGTATGAATGGGGGCAATAAAAGCAAAAAATAACTAATTATGTACTCCTTTCAAAGTGGAAGTGGTGAAAATGGCACATGGGAAACGCCTGCACTCATAAAAATCATAATAAATCAACACAAGAGGCAAACGTCTATATTTTGGTATAAATATGCCTACAAATCAGGCCACAACCAAGGTATAAAACCAAAACCTGAAATGTCATTTGGGAGGGAAAAAGAAATAAACATAAAAATTACCACACAACCAAAACTTAGTGTAACTTGAGGTGAGGGAAACTTCTATTACAAGCACATCTGTCTTCAGTCTTTGCTTTTAAGTAGGTAACCATTAATAAAATTATTTTCTTATGCATTATTCGTCTTGTGTGGACAATACAAACCAGGTTTCAAGTTTGCATGCACGTAATTCTAGTTATATAGGGGCCACCAGAAGAAGAAACGAAATCTCAAACTACGCAACCATCTAAAAATTGCATTTCTATAAAGGGATGCAGCAACTTCAGTCCTTTAAAGCAAGGTCACGGAGAAGCGACGCAACCTGCCAAGGGTCAGTCAGCATGTGGGTGGCAGAAATGGGAATAAAATGCAGGTCTCAGCCTCAGCACAGCACTGTGTCCGTAAAGAGAACCGACAGATTTGGTTTATTTAAGGGCAGAAAACAGATTACACGGCACAGGACCATCCAAGGCCCTAACAGTAGCAACTATGTCAATGCAACATCTGGAAGTGTTAAGTTCAACAGCAAGCCATGCAATATTAAGGTCTACAGGATGCTACGCATCAGGATACTTACAGTAAAACCCAACAGCTGCGGGCAGGGGGGAAAAAAAAAAAGAAAAAAAATCCACGTCAACACCAAATCAAGATTTAGATGTTTAAAGAACTTGTCAAGCGTATGTAGAATGCTGTCAGAAATATTTTGGTTTTCTCTGCCGTTCAAAAATGACAATATATTTGTTATAGTAAACTGAAAGGTAAGGGGACTAGTTACCAGCATTTCATATTTGCAGTTGTTTGTCTAGTATGAAATGGAGATTCTTGGAGGACGTGCGTGTAGCTCTCACACAAACACCAAGAACCTGGATTTAAAGCAAAATCCGATTTTCTTGCTATGGATATATCGGCGTACATCCCTTTTAAAGGGGAAATCTGCAACTTTCCATAACATCTGTATTAAGGCTGTGAGTCACAGCCAAAAGGCACTTTACAGAAAATGTCATTATGCACAGAACTTTCACTTGAAATAGGGAAACACGGATTCTGACTTGACACGTTAACAGGCAGCTGCATGTAACAACTGCTGCCTGCTGCCAGCCCATAAATGTATTCTCACAGTAACAGCAATGAAATTACGGACTACGCGTTATTAAAACACTCCTCGGTTTTAGACATACGGTTGTGAATATACGGAATGTCCGTAAACCATTAATATTGCTCTGCTGGTACCACGGCAGTCCTGTTCTAGGCACAAGACTGCTTGAAATACGCAGTCAGAGATGGTAGATGGAGCGGTCAAACCACCAGGAGCACTGGTGTTGGGAGGAGATGCCAAGAGAAAGGTGCAGCCAAGGACAATCTGCTTCCACCAGGTAACTGAAAGACTCTCGGAGGTGACAAAGTGCATTTTTTTCTTGTGTAAAAACAAGCAAAGTGTCACAAGGCAAAAATCAGGCAAGAGAAGCTCAGGTAGTTTTTCAGGGAATCTCCAGTTTGGACCTGTTAGAGCCACAAGACAGATGGAACTACACTCGCTGTGTTTGATGCTGGTAAAAGATATAATTTTCCCCTTGTGGAATCACTCCATCAATCAAGCTAACGCTCGGGCTTACCTGAAGGGTTAGAGAAATCCAGGATGCTGGTTGTGGGTTGCAGGAGGTCCGGGCTGCTGGATGACAGCGTTCCTGGAATGGGCATGATGGCCAGGCTGTGTCGGCACTGCCGCGTGCCCACGATGCTGTCGTCCTGCGACTGGCTGACGCTACCATCGCTGCAAAACAAGCCTGGTTCAGTTATGGGCATTAAGCTCCTTATATTCATCTTGGGAGGAGGGAAATGAGGAAAAATAAGGCCACCTAGATGTTTTCATGACATGTTGTAGGTAGGCTTTTAAAACAAGGGGAAAGGAAAACCGTATTTGAAGGTGTTCAATGGGAGAGAAGAGATCTTTTGGTCTTGTTCTGCATTTATGGGTCACATCCGATGCGCTTTTTAAAAAACAGAACGAACGTGGCCATATTGAATGAAGATAGCAAGCTACTAAAATACCACAATTAATAAGGAATAACTCCTTTTTGACCAACCTGAACAGTTTTGGAGGCAAGATGCTGAATCGGGTCTTGTCTAAAATTTTCCTGATTCTGTTTCTCCCACCAGATACAGTGTTTGCTTTCATTTTCTTGTTTCCTTTTTCACGGGGAAACATCTGTTCCACATCTCCAGGCATATCTGGGATGGAATACCGGTTGTTTTTCTTCTCTGCAATTTTGGGGATATGTGGAATTCCATTCTTCTCTTGGCCTATCCTGCAGAGCAGCTCCTTAAACACTGCAAGAGAAGACACAATCGTCGTGATTTACCTTGGCACACCTAGAACATCACACTGAGTTCCTCTTTCCCCTCAAACCTTTTGTTTTCTACATCCCTGCAGAAAAAAAGGAACTGAAGAGTAACAAACCAGGCAATAGATTAGTTTTTAATGTTGATTCTATAGGTGTTGATCTTCTCCCATTTAAGTTTTGCTTTTGAGTACCTGGGCAGAAAAAGTGACCCTGAAATGATGATGTAAGGGCTGGAACCATCTCCCATGAGGACAGGCTGAGAGTTAACCATAGAATCATAGAACGTATGGGGTTGGAAGGGACCTCCAGAGATCATCGAGTCCAACCCCCTGCCAAGCAGGACCACAGAATCTAGGGCAGGTCACACAGAACGCATCCAGATGGGGCTTGAAAGTCTCCAGAGAAGGAGACTCCACAACCTCTCTGGGGAGCCCCTTCCAGTGCT
>JAVSBS010002991.1:0-94183 GCA_033124195.1 Coracias cyanogaster
CTGTTTTGGTCACCTTGAGCATTCAAAGCCCTACCCAGCCCCCTCAACAGCTCCGGACAGACAGAGGCAGGTTGGCTTTAGGACGGCTTTTGCTTTCGACAGCAACAGTGAAGACCACCAGGTTGCTTCTCCTCCTTTGCGGGCCTGCAACCTCCAATGGGAGGGTGATGCTCAGGTGGTCAGGGTCCTCCCCTCTTTTGTTTTTGGAAGAAGAGGGTGCAAGACCTGAACCTGGGTTCACCAGCTCTGCGGCTGGTAACGACAGCCTGTGACTCTGCCTTTCTGCAAAAATGAATGTGGGAAAATTCCTTCTTCCTCCATAAATCAAATTAAGTGAAAAATTGCTAAAAGGACATCTCCATCATTCATGGACACTTCCATAGCAACCAGTGCAGGACCGCTTGGCTGAGCACTTCTCATTCATGGCATGAGAGGGAAGGAGGGACCTGGGCAGTGATGATCCATGAAGCCATGTGGATGCTGTTGGAGGCCACGGCAAGAAATGCTCACCATGCCCTTGCAATATAGTGGAGAACTGCTCGGAAACATGAATGGTGGGTTTTTCTTTTCACCACCACAATTAAAAATCTTCCTGCTGCTCACAGAAGGATTTGGACTTAACCTCCCCATTCGTGCACAGAAAAAAGGAGGTCTCGGCATAGAGGCGCATGCTACATGAGCCTCAAATGTCTACATTATTAGGCTAAAGGCTAATTTACACTTTGGACCTGCTCTTGCCTTGGCACCTCTGCTCAAACTACCCAAAGGAGCCCAATGAACACCAAAGGTGGTGACAGTCCTTGTAACCAAACACCTTGGCCCAGGCTGCGTTTTACATGGCCTTTGGAGCAAACCTTATGGACCATCTCTGCCACCTCTGGCCCAAAAAGACATTGTATTTCCATTCTCCTGAGACTCACTCCAGCTGCATCTCTTTCAGGGTCTCCTTCCATTCTCCAAACAGTGATAGTGGGTATAAAATGTCCTCTCACGTTAAGGGCAGGCAGGAGGGAAGACAAAAGTTAGCAGCAACAAAGCTGTCTGGATCCCACTAGCCAATAGTCCGTAGCTCTGCAACTGGAAAAAAATCTTGGCTAACTCAGTAAATCCCATCTTTTCTCACTGGAGCATCTGCTTAGCTAGGTCTCATCCTGCTGGGAGACATGAGAAGTTACCATGTCCCAGCATGACCTTCCAGATGGCCCTGTGATGCCATCCCCTCAAAGGGCATGGAGCCAGCTCGTGGGCACGGCAGCTTCTGGCATCCAACTCTACCTCTTGGCACACAGCGAGGCTTCCCACCGCAGCCGCAGCATGTGCCGGGCTGTCACCTCCAGAGGGTAAGAATCACACAGGGGGCTTTTGCCTCTGTGGTTGCCCTCCTGGTAAAAGGAAGGCTACTGCATCCTCATCTTCATCACATGCAAATTCAGTGCAACTCGTCACCTGCTAATGAGGTGCCAAGGCTGGCGAGGCAGTTTCAGAGTAGCTGGATGGCCAAGATGAGGGTTATCCTCACAGCTGACACAACACCCTGCGTCTGGCATGGCTACTGAGAAACAAGTGAGTCTGAAAGGGCTGGAAACACGGGAGGTGCAGCTGTGGGTTAGAAGGTTTTGGGGATGGTGGAGGAACACGACAGGGTAGGGGCAGGGATCCCAGATTTTTTCCACTTCAGATTCCTCCTGTTAGTATTCTCTGTCTTTGTTGCTCAGCTATGGGTCCAAATTCAATGTCAGAAATAAACAAGGACTTTGAAATACAAAACAGGAGTGGTTTATGTTCTTTGGCAGGCAACAACACAGAATGGGGGTTATCCCGTGCTGCCTGGAAGCTGTACTGGTGCAAGGGTTTTCCCTCCCCACCTTCCCTACTTCTGCTTTTGTTCCTCTTGTGTCCCTCCTCCTCCCTTGCCTCTGGCCTAGGTACATGCATCCCAAAACCACAGTTCTACAGTTTAGCTCTTTATTGTGACACAGAATTTTTCAGTGTGTTTTGGAAACTGCCCTTGTAGTAGAAAAATCTGCAGGGCGGCCCAGAGAGCTGGCTGCTGTTGCCTGTGCCCTGCTGCGGGCTGGCCTCTGCGTGCCACAGCCTTCAACTACAGCTCTTCAGAGGTGATGACAGCAGAGACAGGCTTTCCCAACCCACTTCTCAGTAGCTTTCTAGGAACTGATGGTTGTTTGTCTTGTGTAAAATCCTCTCGGTGGAGAGAGAACGGTGATGACTAAGTCCTAGGAATCCTTCCTTGCTGAGCAGGCTTGTCTACAGGGACTGGCTCCACAGCCAAGCCCAGTGGGGTGGCTTCAAGTGGTAAAGTCTGGCTCAAAGGGGCTCTTGGCCCTGAATTTGGAAGGGAAGTAGGGTCTGGCAGTGGTCAGGGTGACTTGAGCCGACACGACCAGCAGCAGGCCTTCCTGTAGTACCAGTGAGAGCACAGCTTCACCTTCAGCACCAGCACGCAGTTGGCTGTCACTTTGTCTTCACAGTCTTCTTCTGGGGAGCAGAAGCATCCACAGAAGGGGTTAAAAAGGAGATGTGCTTCCCCAGCAGAGAGCTGGACAGAGCAAAGGGCTCCCCAAGGGCTCCTCTCCCTCCCTGACCTCCCAGTCTCACCTGGTGCCTCTGTGGGGCATGGCTGCAGCTGGCACATCTGCCTGGCTTCTGGTTTGGAAGTGGGGTCACAGCCCTGAGCCAGCGCTTCCCCCTGGTAACACTTCACCTCACGCAGTCGCACACCAGCACCACACGTCTTGCTGCACTGCAAGGGTCGAGAGAGAGGAAAAGGATTGTGAGAGGCTTTAAAAAAAATTGTTATAGTTCCCAAGTTCATTCTTCTAGTGAGGCTGTCTGGTCCCTGCTTTGGAGACAGTTCTTGAAGAGGTTTGGGTCAATTCCACACCCATCTTTGACTTATTCTCCCTTTTTGTTGCTGGAGGAGAGCCTCCCTCAGCTGGGGCTGGGGCAGAGCAAGGGAGGAGTTTGCTTTTGTCTCTTTAATACAACTCAGAATTGGTTTTGCTTTGTGTGTTGATGCTGTGATAGAAGATGGAGAAGATGGTTGCTGTGAGCCAGGCCCAGCTTCCCCTGTGCTCCCATTCCTTAAATGCTCACCAGTTAAAATTCAGGGAAAGCAGGGAACGACAGAACGTTGACTCCTGGCAGAGAAGGAGACATGGCTGTGTCCTGTATACCTGCAGTGCAGTGCATGCTCTTGCTTGAGGCAATAATCCACATGTTCTAAAGTTTTCTCTAACTTGCATCTGCCAGTCCCTCCACCTGCTGCCTGGTCTGCAGAAGAGCAGAGCTCATGGTCCTGTCCAGACCTAACAGAGCCCTTGGCAGAACAGACTGCTAGAAAGCCTTGGTGCAGGTTGTGCTCCACCAACTAGGGTTGTGAGGCCTCCTCTCCCCCTTCCCCAGCACCCCGAGCCCTACCTGAGACCAGGAGGTAGTGAACCACGTTGAACATGGCCTCCTGAAACAAGCAGCTTGTTCCTCAGGTTTCTGAGAGGCTTCACAGTGCTTCTCAGGGTATTCCCTGTACACACCGTTCTCCAGGCCTGCACACAAGACAACCCGGGTCTTCATCCCTCGCCCACAGCTGGCATTGCACTGGGAATGAGAACATAACAGCCAGGTAAGAAATAGTGCTCGTCAGCTGTAGAGCTTCACCTAAGATTGCCTCCTGCTCAGAAGCAAGGTGTGTAATGCCTGCGCTAACTCCAGTCTAATGGAAGTAGTGCTGCCCAGGTCACAGGAGCAATGGGTGTCTGCAAAGGAGCTGAATTTCTTAGCAAGTGGGGACAGGAGCTGGTAATTTGTATTCATCCAGCACTGGGGATGCTGATTTCACCTTGGCTGGCCTTGAGAGCAGCTACCACAAGGGACCTGGAACATCCAAGGTAAGACTACAAGAGGCCATTTCTGTCTTATTTTATGTGTTATCTGTGTTCTCTAACAACATGTAAGCATATTCATGTAGCAACCTAGATCTTGAAGTACTGACAAGCTTTGCGTGGGCCCAAGGGGACTAAACTGGTGCACTGCAGGTGATCTGCATGGACATGCATTGCTGAACCCAAAGCTATATGGGCTTAGCTGAGAGGACTCATGCTCTGAGGACACCACCAAGAGAAGCAGCAGAAGCCAGGATCTGATTCTAGCCCAGTTCTGCTCCTTGATGCCTATGGAGGCAGCTGCCGATTTGAGATTTCACTGCTTTGTGCCCTTCTTCACCATGGCAGGGCCAGCAGAGCTGCCTTGCACCTGCCTTTATTCACCCCATGAGCTCAGAGCTGATCGCAGAGTGGAGAGAACACAGCAACGGCAAAGAAGCTGACACATACAAAGGTGGGGAGCTCAGCTGGTTTTTCAGAGTTCAGGTGAGTTGAATAGCCTGGGCATGGCTGAAAACCTGCACTGCAGTATAGTATGTGACCCACACCACAGGCCAGAGCAGGAGAGGGTTACGGGCCTACTACAAGTCCCCAGGTTGAACCAGTTTGTGCTCATTATCAGTACTGATCAGAGGCCCAGCTGATTGGAGTCAACAGCTATAAAAGGTGGTAAAATGAGAACAGAGGCTTGACTGGAGGGGAGAGGGCTTGCCTGCTTCTCTAGAAACCTCCTTCCTTAGTGCTTTGTGAATCCCTACTTTGCTCAAGACTCTGAAGACAAAACCCAAACCCCACAACTGACTCAGTGTGTTCTTCTGGGTGCTCTGGGATTCGGATCAGCTTGTATCAGGAAGCCTAAAGCCTCTAGGCTTTGAGCAACAGAAGAGGGGTGAGTAGATTGGCAGAGACCAATTGTTTGGTAGAATGGGGCACCTGGGCGGTGTTTGCTGGACTCTCAACTCCTAAGGCAAGTACACAGTCATGGCCTGGATGTGATTCCCAGGGCAGAGATCTGAGCTGTGGTTCAGGCTTACTGTTTATCAGAGATGAAGCGGATTTGTTGAGGTTTTCTCTTTAGTGGTGGGACCAAAACCTTGGGAGAGGTTCTGGACAAAGAGCTCTGCTGACGTGCCTGCAACTGCCAGCTGGGAGCCAGAGGTGGGAGAGGACAGTTTCCTTAGGAAACTGCTGCCCTCCAGTGGAGGTGCCTGGGAAGGCAGCAAATGCCACAAATTTAGGGGTGGTATATAGGGTATGGGGGGGACAAGCTGGAGTATTCATTACTCCTCCATCCTTTCTAAAAGGAGCTACAACAAGGGTACAGCTCCACGGCTGGAAGTCCTACCATACAACCTTGCTCCGCCAAGGGAGGCAGGTTCCCACCATCTCCTGTGGGGTGAGAAGGAGGGCTGGGGACACAGGGCTGGGGTTGGCTTTACCTGGTCCCACTCCTGCTCCACCCAGTGTGCAGGGCAGTTCTTGTCTCCACATGGGTGGACAGCCAGGGGCTTGGTGGCTGGGTCACATTGCGAGTTGGAGATCACCTTGCCCTCCAGGTTACGACACGCGACGAAGCGACTCATGCGTCCCTCACCACACGAACCTGAGCACTTGGAGGAATAAAGTGCATTTAGATGTATTAGAAAGTAGGAAGGTGGAGGGGTCGGGGGGGTGGTGCCAGAAGACCTGAGTCCAGAACCTAGCTCTGCCACTGCAACTGTGGCAGTGCATCCCAAGGGTCTTTAGAGGTACATCTGGTCAGGGGCTTCTGTTCTCAAGGTGCTGTGAGCTGCCCAGATTAGACAACAAAGCTCACCTCACAGCTAACCAAAATTTACAGCACTGAGAGGCAAAACCACAGATTGTTCTAGTTTCTTTAGATTAGCCTCTGCCACAAGAACACCAAAAGAGAGCAGTAACACAACAGCCTACCTGCCTCCTCCCACCAGCCCTGCATACCAGGCACCAGGTGTGAGGAGCAAGAGACCCTCCAGACTCACCGGGCTCCAATCTGAAGCAGTCCAGCGGCGGTCACAGGGTGGGCCTGTGCACGCTTTCTCACTGCTGGGCTTCTGGGACTCATCACAGAGGGGTGCTTCCACCGAGCAGCGCACTTCCCGCTTCATTGTCCCCTGCATGCCACACCGTGCTGAACACTGCAATGGCCACAGAGAGTCAGCCCTGGGGCTCAGATGTAGAGGACAGGGGGGATGAGCAAAGGTGAGGGAGACAGCTATGTCCCCTCTGGTTCTTCTCCTGCTGCACTATGGCAGAGGGCAAGTGCCCCAGCAGGGACAGAAAAAGGTGGTGTTCTATCTCTACTGCTTATGTACTTTGGCTCCTAGAGCTCCAGCACTCCAAGACGCTGATGCCTGGGCTGCTGTTCAAAGTCACTGGGCCACTAGCCCAGTCTCCAGCAGGCTGTGGAAAGTCAGTCAAAGGGATTTCGAAGGGGTTTTAGCTTCCCTATATCTCCATGCGATGGTTTCCCCATTCACCCTAGATCATCTAGATCCTCTGGAAGAGGGAGGCAAAGCCTCTTGCTGGCATAGCTTTCATTTGGTCCATGTCCTGCTTGAGAAGTGACCTTAGAAACAATGTTTTGCAATGGCCTTTGTCCACTGAGCAGTGCCAGAAGAGGGGAGTGGTGGGTAAAGGCAGCCCATGTTTCTCCAGGATGCAGTCAGCCAAGGGCTTCCCCAACACCCAATATGTGCCAGCCACCTTCCTCCAGGCCACAGCCCAGCCCTGGCTGCTTACCTCTGCAAAGCTCCTCTGCCACCTACCTCGGACCACTCAGAGAGCTCCCACTGGGGCCCACAGGCCTTGTTCTTGCAGGCTTTCCTCTCCATGGGCCTGGCCAGCCCAGCTGACTCACAGAGGTCATCGTAAACAGAGCTGTCAAAGCCTGGAGCTAGCATCTTCCAGCAGCGCACAGTGCGGTACTGATAGCCCTCACCGCAGGTCCTGGAGCATTCACTCCACCGGCTGGTCTCCCACCTCCATGAGCAGTCCCATAGGAGAGAAAGCACAAAGGAAAACCCAGGTAAGGGGGACAAGGGACAAAGCTAGGTTGTCCCTGTGGACAGCTGATGTCATTTCCACTCACCTAGGCTGGCAGTCTCTCCCTGTGCAAAATTTGTGAGTAGGTTCTGGTCGGGTTAGGGCATCACAGTATGTTTCATCCACTTCCACTCCATCGTATCGGACACACATTGCATAGGAGGTGCTGATACCTGCTGGGCAACCAAGATCCTCTCTTAGTCAGGCTCCACCCAATTCCAAAGCCTCCTCCCACCATGACTAAATTACTGGAGAGCTCACTGCAACTGAAACTCTACCTGCCGTTTTAAAAAATACCAGTATTCTCTCCATCAACAGACAAAAAGGACCTCATGTAACCAGTCACTAGAAGCCAAACCTACCTGAAGTGCACGTGGAGCTGCAGGGGGCATAAGCTGAGACTTTCCACCGATACATGTCAGCCAAGCTGATGTCATCATGGCCCACAGGGCTCACATCAAACTCATTGCTGTGGAAAAAGGAGGTGGTGTGAGTGAAGAATGAAAAATCACTGCAAACATAAAATACAGTGAAAGTCCCCCTCATGGCCTTTGAAGATGGGAAGAAACCCAGCGTTTCTGCTCTCCACCTGCCCCACCTTGGGCAAGATGGACCACTGAAGAACAGAGAGTGTGAAGTCTTGAGCAACCTCCTGAATTCAACTAACAAGGCTGTGGCTAGCTGTGATTAACATCCCTCCGCATGGAAGCATTGCTCACAGTGAGTCTTTCAAGCCTTCTGACCACATGGGTCCTCTCCACCTCAGTTCATGCTATCACCTGTAGAGTTATGACCTTAGGTTGGAAAGGGGACCTCAAGCAAGGTCCCTCTTAGTATCATGTGGTAGGGAGAGTTTACATCTGGCTTGCCAGAAATGTTCAGAAGTTGGCCCTCAGTCTCCTGCCAAATATTTACTGAAGTTACAGAACTTGTGTCCAGAGTAATGGGAAAGAAGGGGTATGATGTGGTGGTAAATGTGTGTATGTGACATGCCATAGACTTCTGGCCTTCTTTACAATCACATTAGCGCTGGCCTCGCAGGTCCTTTAGGACCCACTTAAATGGATCTCTTAGAGGCAGGGGGACCTGAAATATGTTCTGGGAGCTCTCTGTCAGGCCAGTTGTGACAATCAGTCTTTCGAGGACAGACCATTGATCAAGCATCTACAGCAACTGCCATGGATAGACACTGGTGAAGGGGGACATCAAGGAGAGCAGAGAGACTACCAGAGGGCTGGCTTGACCCTCCCTCCCCAGCTAACCATGCTCCTGTTTTGCCAGGAAATCAAATGCCACCTTTCAGTGCCAGGGGCTTGCAGAGGCTCTGCCTGGCTGATGTCTGTGGTTGGGTGGGCAACTAGCAGAGGGCTCTCCACAGATGCCATCATGCTGTAGTTGGCTGCTTCCCCCTGAATCCCAGCAAACGCCTCCACCTTCAAGTCCTCCAGTGAGTTCTTATGGGCTGGTGCTTTGTGGAGGCCCTGTGGCCACCGGGCAGCTGTCTCAGTCCATAGTCTTGCTGTGGAGTTCCTCAGGGCCAGCCTCGCTGCCAGATGCTGCAGCTCCCTACAGAAGGCAGTGTTGTGTGGGTCTCGGTGACACAGTCGCCTGAAGAGACGAAGCCTGGGGTATGCTATGCGGCTGCTCTCCAAGAGCTCTGATCCCCTCATGCTGTAGGGTACAGCCGTGCTGATGGAAATTTGATTCAACCTGAGAGCTGGAAGGAAAAATACAGGGGTGCTTTAACTAGGTTGGATGGCTCATACTTCAGTGTGTGGTATTTAACAAGGCAAAAACCATTCAGTATTTGGCCTCAAAATCATAAATTGCCACCAGGGTGCACCAATAGGCCTTAATTGCTCTGACCAACCTCACATGCTCTCTGCCCGTTTCTCAGGAGCTACATTCAAGCTCAGGCCTGGGCCTTCAGTCCTGGCCTGAGCAATGCTGTGGGTGTACTTTGTCCCCAGATTGTTGTTTGGTTTTCCCAGACTGGCCTCTGATTTGACTTGTCACCTGGCTTTGACCTGATGGTCACTGGACTGTTGCCAGGACCTGTTGCTGTCACTGCCCTGCCTGCCGAGCTCAGATGCCATGGGACTGCCGTGCCCAAGAGAGCACTGTCCAATCTGTATTGTGGCCACTTTCTCTCAGCTCCCCTTCCCTTACAGAGCTACTGGTCTTTGCTGCTCCCTGACAGTCTTCATCCCACTGTCTTTCCCTCCTGTCTGCTCTGATTGTAAAGCCACCTTAGACTTCAAGAAGACCAATAAGAAATGTCTGCTTTCAATGAACAAAATGGGAGAGAAGGAAAAACAAAACAACCAACCCAGCTCAGTTTCTCCACCAATTGCTGCTGCTTCCACCTCCTTGTCCTCCCCTGTGTTTGCATGGTAGACCTGTCTTATCTGGAAGTCATACTTCTTTTCTTCACCTTGTTCCCAGTCCCGAGTCTGACTGGTAGAGTTGGTCTGGAAGAAGTGGGGGAGGCCGAAGCCTAAATCTTCATGTTCCTCTCTTAGAGGAAGCTGTTCACTGGTGTCATCTGGTGACAGGGAGAGCCATGTGGCATTGAAGTCCTGGGCAGATCTGGAGTTGGCTGGAATGAGATGGTCCTGGCTGGTCTCTGGTAGGTGATGATAAAGAGGTCTGTCTACAGCAGGGGCTGCAGTTCGGAGAGGTGGTGTCCGTGGTACAGTGTAGTCGTAAGTTATGTGTGGCATTTTCCCATTAAAATTATAGTACTGGAGGAAACGGAGAAAGAAAACAAAACCTTTTTTTTTAAGGATGTGTATTTTCCAGAGACCTCTTCTAGCCACATCCACTTTGTGATGGATGTTAAGAGAAGTTAACATCCTCATAAATCCAAGAGGAACGCCTTCCCTAAGACAATATCTGGCTTTCTCAGCCACTGAGGTTTGTCTTGGGAACCAGGTTAATAGACCTTTTGTCTGAGGGAGGCTCATAATTTTGGGACAGGCAAGACAGGAAAGCCTAAGACTAGCTCTTCACATACCATGGCATTCAGAGACTGGTTAGTGGGCCCATGAGCTATGATATACTCCAGCCCGTCCGAGTTCAGGCTCAAGGGCCGTCGGTACTTGAAGATGGTGCCAGCTACCCTGAAGTTCTGGGGGTTGTCAATGGCAGAGTTGCCGTTGAAGAAGAAATGCCCGGATTCATCCGCAAGTGCTTCAAAGAGAGAGAGAAAAGGGACAAATGTGATACTCTGTGCAGAACACCTGGCACTGAGGAGAGCAAACAGCTCATGACTGAGAAAAGACTGAGAGAAAAAGAACTGCAGGCCCTCCAGCATTCATCTTTCACATCAGGTCAGGTCAGCAGTGTTCAACGCCTGCTTTCATTTCCCTCTCCAACAAGAGTACAAATGTCTTCACTGCAGGGACTGCCCAGTGTGAGCTCAGTTTTCAAATGTCCCTCCTGCTGCTGGAGATGGCGTAGCCTTGGTTTATGGAGAGATGAAGTGCCCCTGGGCTACCCTGAGGAAATTCTCTCAGACAGCTCGCTCACAGCACAGATGCGAGTACATAGAGCCCTTCTCCCTCCCAGGCTGCTGAACTGCAATCATAGAAACATTTTTGTTGGAAGAGACTTTAAGATCATCAAGTCCAACCACTAACCCATCACTGCCAGGTCACCACTACACTGTGTTCCCCAGCACTGCATCTCCATGGCTTCTGAATCTCTCCAGGGATGGGGACCTCACCACTACTCTGGGCAGCCTGGTCCAGGGCTTGACAACCCTTTCTGTCAAGTAATTTTTCCCAATGTCCAATCCAAGCCTCTCCTGGCACAACCTGAAGCCATTTCCTCTTGTCCTATCCCTTGTTACTTGGAAGGAGAGACTGACTCCCAGCTCGCTACAATGTCCTTTCAGGGAGTTGTCGAGAGTGAGAAGGTCTCCCCTGAGCCTCCTTTCCCCCAGGCTCGACAACTCCAGGTCCAACAGCACTTCTCACACGACTTGTGCTCTAGACTCTTCACCTGTGGATCTCCACATCTGACCAGTTCCTCTGCTTACCTAGGATGTTTTCTGTTTTCCTGCGCTCAATGATGAGGATGTCCGTGGAACCGGCAGGGATGTTAGTGATGAACACATAGCCTGAGGAACAGAAGAGAGGGTGAGAAAACCCTGAGGACAGAATAAAAATGTCTGGGTAGGAAAAGCAGCTCATGGGACAAGGGTGTTTGTAGGAGGGGAGCACTGCCCTTTGGGGAGGGATGTTAAGGACATAAATGCCTGTTTCTCTTATGCTCCTTCCGGCAAGAGCACAGAAAAAGCTTACTAGTGACCACTGATACTGAACAGAGGGTGGAAAAGACCATAGGTCCTCTCAGCTTCTGACTCAACAGAATTTGTCTCAGGAGTAGCATAAAAATTGACCTTTAAAGGGAGAGGAAATAAGAAGGGTCTTAAAGTTGTGTAGTTTGGCAGCTTGTCTTTCCTGCCAAGAACACAGGCCTTGTCTGTTCTGTAAGATTTTACGAGGGCTGGAATGGTAGGCCACAACTGTATCTGTACTGCTGGAGGGGTCAGCACCCTTACCCCTGCTCTGGAAAGCAGCCAAAGTGCCTCTCTAGTCTGGTGTCTGCAGAGAGCAAGGCAGACTAGCAAAGCAACAACAGTGTGAAATCATGTTCCAAACACCCTCAAACCACAATTAATTAATTACTAATGAGCATACCACAGTCTATTTCTTCTGTGAGCAGATGAACAGGCCATGAGGTTGCAAGGGATGAATCTCAGCCCAGTTTCAGAGGGACTGTGCCTCAGCAGTGCCAGGCATAGGACTGGGGAAAGCAGAAGACTAAGGGCAGGCTGAAACAAGCTGTGACGCTCATCGTAGGAGCTCAAGTTTCAGATGAACACGTAGCACAAATAAAAGAAGATTTATTGATCTCTTCACATTATCTGAGGTGGGCAAGATGCCAAAATCAATAGGAACAAATAGATCCCCAGCTGCTTCCTATTGTAAAGAGGTGAAGGGAAACCTTACCAGCCTAATATACAGCACATCAAACCAATCTCCTGTGATGAGTAAGTGAAAAGGACAAAATAGAGATATTTAAGCAGGGGTGGCATTCTTCAGCTCTTTCCACTAAGCTGCTGGGAAACTCCTACCCACAGTCACCCTTCATGTCAGCTGGTGGTAAGAAGTAGCAAGTGAAGTCTCTGGACAGTGGTAGCAGAGAGTACCTATCTGTGAGTTTGCCTTTCGGAAGCTGCCTGAGACACGGTGGCAAGTGCTGCCGTCCCCTCCACACACCCTGCATCTGTCCATCGTCCGGGGTGAGTACAGGCTCCCATCGCACCCAACTGGCTGCAAAAAAAAAAATGAAACAAGACAGGGTTTCCTGGGGCCAGCTTACCTCCACAGGTTGAGGTCTTTTCAAGGAAATCCCATCACGCTTTTTTTAGTGAGGCTCTGGGTAGAAATGTAGGTTAGCTTAGAGCAGAGTAATGTATGGATCCATCAGCAGCAGCAATTCACCTCTGTAACTTGTGACTAACTACTTTTTGTGCCTGAACCTGGGGCAGGGACTTGTGCATGTAAGTAAATGGAGTAAGACTTGGGTAAGCTGTTTTGGTCCCTTCTGTCTCTGCATTTAGGCCAATCCTTCTCATAGACATAATAACACACAATATCACTGTTCAGAAGTATGTGTCAAAGGCAGGTCTGTCTGAGGTTGTACGGCACCCCTCTGTAGCACTATGCATGGCCACCCTTCATCCTTGCCATATGAGGTGAAAAATCAAATGGAGAGTTAGTTAATTTTTTGTTTTAAATTGGATGACAATGTAAACAAACCTGCAATTGTAGTCTTCTCTGTGCTGGGAGGAAAGTGCTGTCACTCAGCGGGAGCACACTGATGTATAGAATTCCCTCAGTGTGACCCTCTCGGCTTTCCTCTAGCCCACAGACATTCAAGAGTGAATATAATCACTCCACACCAGGCCTCAGTTCCAATTCCAGGCTGGGACCCCTGCCCTTGTGATGATCAGGAGGTCCAGTCATACACTTGCACTCCCAATTTCCATTCTACTTCTTCCCAGAGCCTCACCTCACACTTGCCATTGATGCAGACCCCTTGATAGGCCCTGTCCTTGCAGGAGGTACCATCCTGTGCTCGGGCCATCAGCTGCCTCTCTCCGCTCCGGGTGGTGCACTGGAGGTCACATGGCTTGTTGGAGATACTGGTGTAGTCATCTGAAGGGACAGAAGCAGAAAGTCAGCAGATAGATTAAGGTGCTCACAGATGGGCAGCGAGGAAGGGGACTTTTATCCATGCTGATGGTTTGATGTCACCTTTGATCTTCTTGCTGCTTGAGATGAGACCGCAAGGCTACAGATTTTGTAGTAGTAAAAGGGTCATGGTATGGGGCTGCAGTCAGGGACATGCCTAGCAGAAGCACTTCTTGCCAGCAAACCCTCTTCCTTGCCATACCTTCTCCCCGTTGCAGTGCCATCCCCTAAGCCAGATGTGGGAATCTGCATCAGTAGATGCCAGGCCACACGTAAATACACAAGAGCAAGCAAGATCTGTAAGAGGAGTACTGACAGTGTGGGGCTGTGGTCAACTATACTCCATTCCAGCTAAAGCTAGAGGTTCAGTTATTCTATGTCCCCTTGGCAGGTAATGGAAAGAATAAAACAGGTGGTCCAGAAAGAGGGTAATATCTTAGGTGAGCTCAATTTGAGCTTCAAGGGACAACTGGCAACCCATGTGAAGCACTTTGTCTCGCCTGTGCATGAAATGGATGGGCATCCTGTTCAGAACAACCCACCACCAACCCAGTGGGAAGCATGCTGGGTGACAGAGGCAGCCAAAATGGTAGAAGGCACAAAGAGCGTCAACACCCACTCTGCAAGGATGACTGCTGGTTAGCCAAGACAACTCAGAGAAGCCTGTGTCCTGTCTGCCCACCAGTGCTTGCTGATGTAGGATCCAAAACAGGAGCAATGTGTTGAGAGAGGAGGCCTGGCTGGGTGGAGCAGTTCTGTGAAGAAAGAGGGAATGATTTCTCCAAAGCAGGGAGCATAGGGAAGCACTTCCAGCCCAGCCAGGAGCATCCATCCCTTGTCCCCTGGTACCTTCTCCATCCCTTGTGTCTGAGAAAATCCTGTGGGTGTTTTCTTACCCTGACCCTTTGTGTGAAGCTGTGAAAACTCACCTGGATAAAGGGGCATCCAGTGGTAGTAGTGCTTCCCAAAGGCTTTGGCATTGAAACTGGAGCACTGCTGCTGTTTGAAGCTTGCCGTGTTGGCTGGGCAGGGCTATGGAGAGAATAAATGTGATCAAAAGCTCTTAAAGTCACAACCATGGTTGTGACAGCTGCTTGTCCCAGTTCTGTTTCATCCTTGGAGGATGAAAATGCCCTGTCCACCCTGGAAGGAGGTGGTGGACTCTGAGGTGCTGTAATGCAGGCAGAGAGGCCAGGCCTCCACCACCAAGGGCCCCTCAGACAGCCATATTCAACAGTCCTGCAAAAATTAATTCCAACAAAGGAAAAAATCATATAGGAAAAACTTCACCCCTCCCTCCACCTCACAACAGATATGTTTTTACATCCTTTTCCCCCATGCCTCAGTTCCAGAGAGTAGAGCCCATCTCCCACGTCTTCAAAGGCACACCATCAACCACGCCAGAAGCAGATCATACCCCTTGTCTGTACTCCTCTGATGGACAAGTGTCACCCTGAGTGCTGGTGCTCTTGCAGCTCCAAGTACAAAGCCTGGAGTGCCGCACCCCCCAGTGAGGACCGGTCAGTTATTGGAAGTGGTTCTCACCTGCTGCTGGCACAGTTGGTAGTGCTTGGCTTGACCAACACACATAGTGCTGTTTGTTCCCTGGGGCATCTGGAGCCTGCAATGCAGACAGAATATGAGCTGGAGGTCTGTGAGGCACTAGGGTATTGAGAGTGACAGAGAAGTCAGGCCTGAAGCAGTAAGGCAGGCATTGTATCGGGGCAAAGCTTTTTGGATCTGAAACCCCTTTGGTGCTTTTAGGTGGACAGTGACTTTAGGCTACTCTCCTTTTGGGGAAGGTTGAGCAGATGGGGAGCAACTGCAGTATCACCATCCCCATGTCCCTTCACCTCTGAGCTCCAAAAGGGTTGGTGTGACAGAAGGACAATAGACCCTGATGATCCATTGCTCCCATGGAAGCACCCAGGATTTGCAGTGACCAGAGGAGCTGCTTTCAGGATTCACTGTGCAGTAGGCAGAGAGATGGCACCTCTCATACGCATTGGCCACCTTAAAAGATTAGCAGGAAATGCTTGGTGCAGATGATGGACCAAAACCATGGTCATTTCTCAACACTTTATGCTTTAGCTCTGGCCAGCAGGAGCTATCCAGGGAATAGTGGAGTCCTTGACTGATGCAAAGGAAAAAAATATTCTTGAAAGCTGGGAAGACGTAGGAAGAATGGCTGAGACCACAGATTAAGGTAATGTGGTCTCTGTAAAGATCAGCAGCAGACCATTTGTGAACAGTATTGGGAACTTTGGATGCATTTAGGATGTGTAATGGAGAACCCTGGAGGTATATTCAGGTTGGACTGGCTGAAGGCAGTGCAGCTGTGCTGCAAGGGAGATGCTTTACATGATGTAGGCAAAGCCTAAATTCGCACCAAAAGGCTCAAAAATCACCATTCCTTTCTGCTGAAGCAGAGGCTGCCAGCAGACTCAGGCAGAAATTGTTTTGTGGGCGTACCTGGCTCACACTTAAGCTGTTCTCATTAAATCTGCAGAAACCTTTTTGCGGGGTTTCATGTTGGGCTTTTTTGTTTGTTTGTTTTTTTAATTCAGAGTTGATCCCTGGAGTAAAAGGTCACAGCAAAGCCTCCCCCACTCCCCAGCTGTGGAGTCAAGGATAGAGCAGATGCCAAACGGAGAGAAAAATCTCTCTTCTGGCAGAAGGGCTGCTCTGGCTGTGCAGGGTGTGGGACAGACCCAGGCTCCCTCTCTCCCTAGTCTCCACTGCTCTCCAGTGATGGCCATGGTGTGCTGGGGAGGACAAGCAGTGGCAGAGACACTGGCAAGCAGGGAGGACATCCAAATGGAAGGTACTGCAGCACACGTGGAACCTCGCTGTGCTGCCAACCAGCCCACAACAGAAGTTTTCTGCTGCAGGAAGGAGAGGAGGTTGGGGGCCCAAGCTTGATCTTCCTCCACTCAGGAGTGCATTCATGCAGAAAGGAAAGGGGCTGAGTGCGGGGCGAGCAGCCTCCATGGGCTTGCTGTGCTGCAGGATGCCAGCTCTCATTAACATCTCAGGAGCCTGGAGTCACAGGTTAGTGAGGGGTTGGAGGAGGAGGAGGAGGGCTTGGTAGCAAGGTGACCTGGCGAGGACAGCCAGAGTTCAGGCAGCTGAAGTTCCCCAGCTCTCCCCACTCCCACAGACTGATAGCAGGACAGTAGCAGCTGTAGGGGACGAATGGAGATACTGTCAAGTGACAGCCAGATAAATGACAGAGGGGAAAAAAACTTGCAAGCTCTGCAGGGAATAAAGAGGGGAAATTGCTGAGACGTGGCTGAGCTGGCTGCTGCCAGGAGTAAATCAAGTCCTCATAAGGTGTCTGGGAATACATACCCACATCCTTAGCACAGGAACTGGCTACCAATCAGGGTTAGGTTGGTCAGTGCAGCCACAGTAAGTGAGGGCTTGTGAAGGAAAGGGGAAGAGGAACAGAGCGATAGCCTTCTCCAGCCCAGAACTCTGTCATCTTTAAGTCTCCCCCAGACCCCAAGAAGGGACTGACCCCTTGCTCCCCATCAGATGAGCCAGGCTGAGTGGGTGATGTGTTCAGGGGGCCTGTCACCTGCCCCACTGCAGCATGCTTCCCCCTCATTGGCCCTCCCCACCACTAACTGCTCATCACCCACCCATGGGCAACAGCTGCCTTCCTTTCCCAGAGGCCATAGATGAGGGAACAGCCAATCCTGCAAACCCAGAAGGTTCAGCCCCGAAACGTAGGTTGAGGGTACCCCATCTCCACACTGCCACTTGAGACCTGGCCAAGGGCTCAGGCTGGGACATGACTCACCTCTGTCGCAAGCAGTGCCTCTCCTGGGACATCACACCTCCCCCGCAGGACCGAGAACAGGTGGACCAGGAGCTCCACTCTCCCCACCACTTGGTGACGTCTTCATCCCAGAGGCCAGCTCCATCTGCTGCCTCACTACTGTCCTGACAAAAACAGAGCATGGTTAGCTAGAGAACCTGGCTCCTCATCACCTTATGCAGAGAAAGGCCTTCCAAAGGCAGCTCCTCCAGGGACCATGTCACTTGGATGCCTTCTAAATAGGCAGCACTGGGACAACCGTGGTAGGATCAGGCCCTGTTGGGGCCACACCAGGCTCTCACATCTCAAAATTCAAATTTCCCTTCAAGAGTTATGCATGGGAAGGAGGGTGCCTCTGAGATCTCACTACATGATGTGGAGATGGGCTGTTGGGCGGGACACATGTGAGAGTAACCCTAGCTGCAGCCTGACCCCAGAGACGTGCTCCCAGCTGGGTCAGACAGAAGAGCAGATCACAGCTCATGCTGCTTGCTTGGGTCTGACATGTGGCCAGGAGAGCAGAGGAAGAGCTGTAGCACCTGGCCTTGAGGAAGCCTCTCTGCCACCCACTGGAACTGTGTTTCAATGAATAAACTTCTCGTTGTGACTAAATCAGCTCAGATCCATGCTCCTTGCCCTCCAACCCTCACAAAAGTCCTTTTCAAGAGTACTTCAGAACCTCCTCCAACTGCTGATGTCCTGTCTCCCAATGCACCTCACTACGCTCAGAAGAGAATTGCTCCCTCTCCCAGTGTGCCCTGCTTGGGCTGAGCCTTTAAATGGGGCAAACCTGAGCTCACTTGGCTCCAACATGGTCACTGCAGCAGGCTGCTGTTGGCCATGCCTCCACAATTCCCAGCAGGTAAGAGATTTTGGATTTTTTGTTTCCATTGTAATATTTTCCTGGTTAGTGTTCGGTGGCCTAAAAGCTCCCAGGGACTTCGGCAAACAGCCTGGCGAGGAACTAATTCACTGTTTACTGAAATATGAGTGATGTTAAACACAGCAATGAGTTTAAGATGGGACAGTGACTGGACAGGATTTATCCAGCTGAAAATGCTGACAGTGTTTCACTATTAGTAAAAGAAAATGAGTAATTTGTGTGTGTGTGTTGCGGGTGGGGGGTTATGTTAAAGTACAGGCTCAGGGAAGTTGGATTGATGGTACTATTAACAAAACATTGTGGCTGTGGCTGATAGTCCTTTTGCAAAGAACTGGTCTGCAAAGCATAATTGGTGGATGTGAAAGAAAACTCAGCAGGGTTTGGTCATCATCTGTTTGCTGTTTTGGTATCTGTCTCTTGGCTTGATGCTCTTTCATGGTGTAATAAAGCCAAAGCATCCTTCATCTTGTAGTAATTCCTGCCTGAAAACTTGTTGTTTCTACAGTGTCTGCCAACAGAACCTCCTCTGTGCAGAGAGAGGAGATGCAGCTGGTTTGATGCAAATGTTTCGAAGTTGTAACTTAGCTTGGTTGAAATGGCGCGTAGTGGTTCTGCTTGGTGATAGCCAGAGCATGTTGAAAGTAACCTTCTCTGCTGCAAAAAAAGCAGGTTACCTGATGCTTTACTCTGTGGTGATTACAAGTTTGGAAACAATTTAGCAAAACTCTTTGCTGTATTGGTCTGTTCTGGCTGGAATTGATTTGCCTGATAGGGACTGAATGCTATGGGCAGCAGCTGAGTTGCTCAAGAGAAGAACAAAATTTAAAAGAAACAAACGTGTTTTCAGAAAGACCTTTTTCTCGTCTTCCAATTGATCATCTCAACCTACTTCCTGTGAGACTTCTTGTCTGACTGTATATTATCAGGCTGTAAATGGAAATGCTGACTATGTAGCTTCCACATTTACAAAGGAAAGAAACTTAAGGTCTCTTTATTAGAAGGTATTTTCAGCTAAAATCCTTCCCTGACCCCTTCAATGCTTCTCTGTGATAAGCATCTCAAGGCCTTTGGAGTAAGAGCTTTTCATAACCATCAGGAAGGAGAATGCCAAGGATTTACCTGGTGTTTGCACAGAGAGCTCAGCGCAATGCAGGTTCTCCGATAGCTGGGGCAATAATCAAGGCTGGTGTCTTAACACTTCACTGAGTAGCTACATGAGGTGTGTGGACTGCCTGGAAGGAAGGCATGTGGACCAAAAGCTGCTATATTTATGGAGCTTTTCTCCAGGTGGCAATAAAACTCTGTGTAGCTGTAACTCACAAGACAGTCCTGCTCCAGAGATCCAAACAGGCGAGACAAGGCAGAAGGCAAAAGGAATAAAACAAGTAGAATATAGCCTGTTCTACTGCCCTACCCTGGATATAGAATCATACAATCATTCAGGTTGGAAAAGACCCTTGGGATCATCACGTCCAACCATCAACCCTACTCTACAAAGTTCTCCCCTAAACCATATCCCTTACAGCACATCTAAACAACCCTTAAACACATCCAGAAATGGTGAATCAGCCACCTACCTGGGCAGCCTGTTCCAGTATCTGACTACTCTTTCTATGAAAAATTATTTTCCTAATGTCCAGTCTAAAAACTGAAACAGACGTTGTGTTATTTGGAGTGGTGGAAAGCTGCAGGCTCTTGTTCAGGGTTACTGCTCTTGGATGTTGTGCCCAGATGCAGGGAGACTTGGCAGTGGTGGCAGAGCTGAGGTTTGGGGAAGATCAGCATTGCTGCCTTTGCGTGCCTTTTTCTTATGGTTAGAATAGGATCTGTTTCTCTCTGTGCTGTGACTTTCAGGAATGACAGGAGCCCAAATGAAGATTTATTGAAGGATGCTAGTCAAAGAGATTTTTTTTTTTTTTTTAAATAAAATGTGTTCTGCTACGTCCATAAGCCCTGTTCCTGCTTCCTCTCTGCTCTGGAGGAATCAATCACTCTTTAAGTAGATTGATTTGGCTCTCAGGTTTTCCATGACCAAGCTCCCTTGCCAGTCCTTGCCTAGCAGCACTTATTTCCTTGTGTAAGCAAGGACAATGCTGAGCTGTCCCCTTGGCCAGCGAGACTTATGGCATGACTGCATCCAAGTCCTAGGTCTGGTGACATGGAGGGGGAACTTCAGGTACTTAGTGCTGGGGCAGCTGGTTCCAATCTGTGCTGAATTTATCATGTTGTCAGAAATAAATCTGCATTAACCATGACACACAAATGGTTTTTGTTTTTAATTGGAGATACTTGCATTTTCCAAATTTTCAGATAATAAATTAAGGGCTGTGGGACAGACTCCAGATTAGATTAGCTCCTATCTTCAGTCTCCCAAGCCCCTCAGTAAATCCCAGGAGTTATCTTCTGGCTGAATGAATCCCCCCACCCCATCTCTTCCTTGCACAGGGAGAAATCAAAGGGGCTTTAAAACAACTCTTCTTTACAACAACGCTCTCCTGGTTATAGGAGATGCTGGAGCTGCTCTAACTCATGCTCTGCTGCAGAATCACAGGAACAGAGCAGGCTAGAAACTGCAGAGCAGGAGATGTGCATTGGTCCAGACTTTACAAGGCTGGCTCTGCCTGGGCTTGGGCGAGGGCTCTGCCACACGGAGGTAAGAGGGTCAGGTACATTGCTTAGGTCATGCGGAATACAAGGCTGAGAATTTACATCTGCAGAAAAGAGAGACCATATTCCAGTTCAGCTAGGTGCTCTCTGCAGGAATTTCCCCCGAGGCGTTTGTGGCTTGGCACAGGGTGGTTATACAGCTGCAGTTCTTCCCCTCTGAGGCTAACCAAGTTATTCCTGTGCTCTGCACCTAGGCTGGAGGCCAGGCAACCAAGCAGGTGAGGGCTGCCCTCCTGTCCCCTTGCTGGGGAGGACCAGAATTTTGAACCCAAACCTGCAGGGAACTTTTCCAGGATAAAATCTCTGTCTCCAGATTTGCCAATATTAATGACAGAAACATCGGTTCCTAAGCCAGCACCGCTGAAAAGCTGCTTCTGTCTAACTGAAGACGCAGCAGCTGCTTCCCCTCTCCCGCTGGCCAAACAAAGGCTGCCACAAACAAAATGCCCAAACTGACATCCTATCAGATTTCCAGGCGGTCTTTCTGAAGAGCTGAAAGGGACAAAATAAATTCTCTCCTGACTCTGTCAGGCTCTGGATCAGCTCTGAGCTACACTGGGTTTCCCAGAAACCTGAGAATAACTGCAATTATCGGGTCGGTGGCTCGGTCTCCTGTGTTGCTTATTGTTGTGCCTAATCCTGAGATTCATTAGAGCCTGGGTCCTGGAAAAAAAGCTGTCTGGGAAGAGAGACCACAAACATGCCTGTCTAGTACCCTTAATAGAGGAGTTGGCAGGGAAGGCTCTCAGTTGCAGCCTGGCATGCCTTAAGGGCTGGCCCACCACTGAAGGGCACAGTAGCTGTAATAAACTGCTCTGCTCAACTCTGTCTGAGCTTTTAAGACTACTAGAAACAGCTGCTGAAAATGAAATAAATTCTTCACAGACCTTTTCTGAGGCCGCTAACTGCATGTCCTCTACCAGAAATTTCCACAATCCCTTTACTTAAGGGCTTCTCTCTCCTGAAATACTAAGTAGCTTCAGATGTCTAAATGCCTGGAATGGGTGTCAGATTGTTATCTGGAAATGAATGCCCACGTTCAACTCCCCTGGTTTGGGTTCCCCGTTGTCATTCTCTGACTAAAGCTGCAGTGACAGACTCTACCACTGCCCTGAAAGAAAACAATAGCATTTGCAATTCTGCCCTGATGTTTTACAAAAGGATTGCTGTCTGTGTGAAGCCATTTCTCATCCTGTTTTACCCTGCTTGGGTAGACTAGATAGTTTGAGTGAGAGATTCAATGTTGGAAGCAGACACAAAAGCAAATTTTCCTTAGAACAGTTGAAACAAGATATTTGAGGAGGAGTTTTTCATGAAGGAAAGGTATCCTAAGATAAAATGAGCAATGCAGAATAATTTTTATGGGATCAGGAAGAACACTAATCTGGCGAAAAATGATAGCGTGCTGAAGATGTGATGTTGCAGCAGATAAGCAGCAGAAATCTGGATGTATGACGAGGCACTGATGAGAAGAAAATTACAACATCAGTGAACAGAAGCCACTGGAGAACTATCAAGTATTGCTCATAACCCTGCTGTGACAGAAAGTTCATGGGCAAGTGCTGCACGTCATTACAAAATACTTGGTCCAAGTCATTAGGTTAATCCCTTGATGTGGGATAACAAAGTTACTCTGGGGCAAAGCGGCAGGCAGGATGGAGAGCTGGGAAGGGGAAGGGGTGGCATGCTTGAGAGGAATCTCTTACTGTCAGATTTTTCAGAGGCACTGAATGCTGTCAGCCCTGTGTAGGAAGGAATCCGCTGACCCTGTCTGAGGACTGAGGCTTTCTGTGATGCTCTTCATACAATCAAGTTGTATATAGAAAATGGGACAGCAAGAGGAACTGCAGGTTAAGCACCTCATGACCATTTTGTGTACTGTCCTGCACCAGAGATGCCAATTGGTATTAGGAGCCATGCCTGCCAGGCCAACTCGTACCACACAGTCCTCGATCAGAGTGCTCTGCAGGCATCTCCTGGAGCAATGGAGTCCTTGGGACAGAGCTGACAACAGTACTGGTGTGCGTCTGTCCTGGGAAGGGCTGAGTAACCCTCCTCCCAGCCCCAGATGCCCTCCTCTTAAGTGCTGCACAAACACAGCTGCTGGGGGCAGGGAGAACCACAAGCAGCCAAGGCTTGTGTACACATGTTGATAGAGGAGTCCACCCAGGTCAGTCCTAAAGGAAAGGCTTCACATCTGTTTAGCTTGACCTGGCTTGCTCTGCCTGAAGCTTCTCTCTGGCTTAGCCCTATGGGATAAACAGAACAGGCAGCGGATGTGTGTGAAGTTAAAACAAAGTATAAGTAGGTCTCTTGAGCTTTAAAATTAAGACAGCTCCAGAACAGGAGATGATGCTGCTCCTCAAACCCTGGGTTATCTGCAGTAAAGCCGTGGTGTCTGGTCTTCTCTGTCTTTAAGATAGCTCATGGGAGATTGCTTCACCCCAGCCATGGAGTCTGAGGTGTATGGGTGGGAAACACAACCCCAAACCCTCTTTCTTTAGCAGAGCAGAATCCCTTTAGCAGCAAAGAAATCCAGCCAGGTTTCCCCTCTGTGAAACGGGAGCGCAGAGGCACAATGCACGCAGTGACCCGTGAAGGCAGGGGCACAGCCGGTGCCCAGTGAAGCCGGGATTCCTGGCTCCTCTGCCACCGTAATGGGGATGATTCTCCCAGGTCAGGCCCCGGGAAGGAGAAGGGGACTGGCAGAGGGGTTTTGGTGCTGCTGTGAAACAAGTGCCATCAGGAGGGCCAGGCTGAGGCAGTCCTTTGTGGAGGAGAGCAGAGATGAGGGGACGTGGGGCTTTGATGCCCAGATGCGCACCCCTCAGTTTGCAGAGAAAGCAGCCGGGGTTGTGGGAAGGCGCGGGAAGAGGAAAATCTGTTCATGTTCGGCCCTCAGCTGGAGTCAACCCTCTGCCAGGGATGAACGCGGGGTGCAGCCTCGGGCAAACCCCCAGCCAGGAAGGCGCCCTGCTCCCCACGGTCCTCCTGGAGAGATGCTGGGAAGCCTCCTCAGGCATCCTCATCCCCCGCTGGCCTTTCGTTAGTGCCAGGGGCGCGGGCGAAGCGCCCGGTCTGCGGGGTAAATGTGGGGGTAGAGACGGCAAGACCCCCTTCCCAAGCACCCCACGAGCGAGGGGGGGACCCCTCAGCCCAGGCCCCAGAAACCCGCGGGGCAGGGCGAGGGGCCGGCGCAGGCCCGGGGCGAGCGGCCCCGGCAGCTCGGAGCGCCCCTCCTGGCCCCGGCCGCGCCGCGGCTCCCTCAGGGGAGGGAGGGAGGGAGGGAGGGAAGGAGGGAGAGAGGGCGGGCAGGCGGGCGGGGAGGCTCCGCCACCGCGGGCCCACCCGCCGCCGCTTACCTTAGCGCCGAGGGGGGCGGTGGCGGCGCTGAGGAGGAGCAGGAGCAGGAGGAGGAGGAGGCGCCGGGGCGCGGCTGCGGCCATGCCGCGCTCTTGCTGCTGCTGCCGCGGCTGCAGCCGCCGCGGGGGAGGAGGCGGCGAGGCGGCCCACCAGCGGCGGGAGCGGGAGCAGCCGCCGCCGGAGCGCAGCCCGGCATGGCTGAGGGACTTAATGACTTTACAACCTGCCGGGTGGCGACCCGCGGCGCGGCCGCTCGGCGGGGGCCGGGGCTGGGCTGGGCCGGGCGAGGGGAGGGGGGGGCCGGGCGAGCCGCAGGCCCCGCCGCCCCGGGGCTCGCCTGCCCCCTGCTGCCGTTCCCGGCGCCGGGAGTTTCTGCCGCCGCTCTTGGGAGCTCATTCGCCGCGTCCCCGGGGCGGCGGCGTGACACAGCGGGCGGTCCCTGAGGCACCCGGGCTCCCCAGCGAGGCCCTGCCTCCGCTTCCCCCTTCTCAGAAAGCCTCTGCTGCCTGACTCGTCCTTCCTGCCCTCCCGGGCAAGCCCTGCTTCTTAGCGCATCCCTCTTGGTGGCCCTGGACCAGGACAACGCTCCCTCCCGGGAAGGGTGGGAGGGAAGCACCACCCAGGTCGTGGAGAGCTGCTCTTGTTGCTGTTGGTGAATCCTGGCCTCACGGTGAGCCAGACTGATGACCTGGTCCGTGCTAAAACATAATACACTCACCCAGAGGTCCCAGTTCTCAGCCATGGTTTGTAAAGCCACATGCCAAAGCCCAGCTGAAGTCTCACGTTGTAGGTCATTCTCTACCAGCTCAGTTCCTGCCTCCTGTCTTTACACGGTAACTGCAAAAAGCGTGCTGCAAAATCAGACTACTTAAGCCTACTCAAGTCTGCTTTGCGCTTGAGGCCTCCTCAGAGGATGCAAGGCACCTCAGAAGCCTCCATAAGCTCCCTGAGACCTTCCAGGCTAAAGAAATCTGCCGATCCCCATCTCCAGGTGCTGCTTTCAGGCTTGCACACTGAGAGAGTCAACTATGCAACTTAAAAGGGATGAATTTGCTTGCTGGCACCTTTTCTGCTCCTTTCTGGATTTCCCCCTTGCTGTGCTCGTGATCAGAGGGTGAGATGCTGCCAGTCTGTGCCAGGACACATCGGCTCTCCTGGGAGATGGCTGCTGTGAGCCATGGTCAGAGGCTGTGCAAAAAAGGCATTAGGTGCCCCCAGCCTGGAACGGAGGTCTGGGGAATGGTGGTTTCTGTCTGCCAGATGTGCCGTAATTGGTGTGGGAAGGTGATCTGAATCCTCTGCCTCTCCCCCACCAATGGTTTCAGCCTCAAGGTGGAGGGAGGGGAGAGGGATGATGAAGGAGTGTCAGCAGGGGGGAGCAATGGGGACTCCTGATCAAAGCTGTTGGCTAGCAGACAGGGAGGAAGGGGACGAGGGGGACCATCTGCCTCTGACCCATTCCGAGAAAACGAGAGTGAGGAGTGATGACAAACAACGTGGTTTTGCCATGAGCTGTCTTTTACAAAGGCCGGGGGCGGGGGGAGGCTTCAAAGTCAGTTCTTGGCTTTGCTGCGCTGCTGCAGTCCTGTGTAAGGTTCCTCTGGAGCCAGCTCCTGCCCTGCAGATAAGCAAAGCTGCAGAGAGGCACAGAGAGGGGACAAGCTGTGCCTAGGGGAAAAGAAAAAAGGGGTGCTGGCTCCAGCTGGGCGAGGGAGCGGGTAGCAACACAGGTCTCTCGTGTTTCAGTGCATCTGGTCGTATTCAGCTCCTCTGCAAACCAGTACCTTAGCCAGGGAGGCAGAAGCAGGCTGTTGAGTGCCCTGCGGTGGAGAGGTGATTTGGGGAGGAGGGAGCGTGACCAGGCAAATCCAGGTGGCCTGCAATGCTCTCCTCTCCTGGGCCCCTCTGGGCTGCCTCTCTCCTGACCTTTCTTGCTAGACCTGCTCTTGTCCCTCAAGCACAACTCCTGAGCCTCTTCTGCTCGCAAGGGTGATGCAAGTGTGGTATGGAAGGCAGCACGACAATGCTGAAATGCTCCTTGTTGTTTTGCATCCTGAGTTCAAGCAGCGTGGTTGTTTTCTTGATGTTCAGAGGAGATTTTTAATACTCTCAGTCAGCGTGAGAGCAGGGTATGGGAGACAAAGGTTCCCTCATAGTCTTGACACTCCTCCAGGTAACCAGTGTATGGAAAGGTTTGATAGTGCTATTGAACTGATTAACACATTTAAAACCTTGCTGATAAAACTATCACCAGCCACCACAACCAGCTTCTAGTCTTGTAATTGTTTGTAATCTGCCTCTCCCAATTTTTTTTTCCTCCTGTCTTGACTTAGACCATGAAGTAAAGTTGCCACGTTCTATTTGGGCTAACTAGTTCCACTGCGGGCTGTATGTGTGATGAGGCTGCACTCCTATGCAGCAGCTCTTTGTGGTTTTATATTTAGCCCTATCGTTGCAAGGGGCTTTCCCCTAGTTGCTTCCCAGTTTCATATGCCCTGGTAACAAAGGGTGGGTCTATAACCACCAGAGAATGTTTAAAAGATTCACAAAGGTTGAGGATCTCCCCTTTAATAGCACTCAAGAGCAGAGCCAGGTGGTTTCATCCCAACCATCTCTCCACAACCAGAATTAAGCTGAGGTCAGCCAGTGTGTTTTGTAGGTATCAGCCATGTTTGGGCATGTGGGCTGCCTGTGGGGTACTAATCTGTGCTCATCCCTTCTCCTCTGGAAGTTGCCTTGGATTATTTCAACCTCTTGTTTCATTGAACTGGGTTTCATCAGCCACCTGTTTCTCCAAAAAGCTTCCAAAGACAGTCAGGAGGTGAATCAAAGTGTACTCTCTCTGGAAAGGAGGCCCAGTGTTTGTGGCTTCTGCTGCAGCAGGTCTTGCAGGACTGGAGTACGCCATCCTCTAACATGACCTCAAGGAATTTATTCTGCTCCCAACTCACTTGGAGATGTCACAGATGACAGCCATCTTCCCATGGGCAAAGTCCTGGGATCATTGTCATGGAGGCCAAGAGTTTAGAAAAATGCATGTAAGGGACTGGCCTGGAGTGTAAAGGTCTCTGGCCACCTCTTTATTTTTGTGTGGGTATGTTTTCCTCCCGTTCACCAAGCTACTGGAGGGACCCTGTCTTTGACAACAGTCTTACAGGACATTGCACTGGGTTTTTAGCTCATCCCAGTACTTACTTGGCTTTACCTGGTGCTTGCCCCAGCACAGGTGCCCCTTCCCGGTCCCGGGAGCAGAAACAACAACTGGACTTTGCTTTCTTTGTGAGGAGGAACCTGTGTGGTCCAAGGGTCCTCTCTGCAGATATGAGCTCTGACCAGGGAAATGGCTAGTCCTTCTTTCTACTGCTCTGAGAAGCTCCCAGAGTTTAGCTCTGCTAGAAGAGTGGCTTCATTCAGCTCAAGCTAGAACTGTGGGAAGAGGCCAGGCCTGCTCTTCTGTGGAGATCACTGTGACCAGAAACTGCTTCCCAGAGATGTCTAAGTGGACCCTGGGATGCTGGGGCAGAGGATGGAGCAGACCTCAAAGGATGTGTGGTGTGGGGAGGCTGTTTTCCATCCCTTGCTTGGAACCCTGCTGCTGCTTCTGCTCTGGCTCCAAAAGGATCCTCAGCTCTCGAGTGCCCTCATGAGGGATTTCCAGAGCCCTCTCCTTGGCCTGAGCATAACTGCAGAGTCTGGCCAGCGCTGGGAGAGGCCAGCGGGAGGTCTGCTTAGGGCTTTGCCTGCTCCCTGTGCGGGGATCACACTTGCAAGCTGTATTGTTCGAGCCTTTTCATTGCTCTTGGATCTGCATCCCACAGGCTGAGGCCAAGCTCCTTTGTGCAGTTCATTGTAGGGCTGCTTCCCCTGGGGAGGGGAAGGGGAGGAATAAAGTTTTAAGCTCACAATATCTGCAAATCTCTTTTACAATAGAGGCTGTGTAGGCCTAAAAGAGACCCTGAGGGACTAGCCCTGGGCAGCAGATCATGCCTGTGCATGGAGCTGCAGGAGGGTGGTGCAGCTCCCAGTGGTTGCCTGTTGCAATAGGAAGAGCAGTGATGGTTTTTAACTAAAGGAGGGACATTTAGACTGGATATAAGGAATAATTTTTTTACACCGAGGGTGGTGAGACACTGGCCCACATTGTCCAGAGAGGTAGTAGATGCCCCATCCCTGGAAAAATTCGAGCTTGGACAGGGCTCCAAGCAACTTGCTCCACTTGCAGATGTCCCTGCTCGGTGCAGAGGGGTTGGACTAGATGATCTTTAAAGGCCCCTTCCAAATCAATCCATTCTATGATTCTAGTTTAAATCTCAATAGGAGAGACATAGCTCAGATGGGTTCACTACTTGACTCTGCATCCTACCTTCTTCCAGCTTTAGTCTATGCTGGTACAAAGAGGTAAATAGAGATGTGGCTTGAGGAACCTGTTGCAGGGACAGGGATGCTGCAGGCAGAGCAGGGTAACATGTGGAGCCTGTGTAGAGCTGGCTGGGCCACTCGGCTTGAAATGCTGGGGATTATGAGTTTGTCAGCTCATGAGGCAGTGGCATGCTCACACATATAACCCACTCTAATTTTGTGGTGGAGCAGTCCAGGCTGGCCTTTCAGAACTGGTTTTGCCCCTAACAGCTGCTGTGTAACTTTCACAGTAATTTTTAGGGTCGTTGAGTACCCTGTGGCAGCACATTCTTCCCTGCAGAACTATTGCTGCAGAGAGCAGGGCTGAAAAAAAAAAAGGGAAAGGTAGTTGGAGAGGGGGGTGCATTGTTTAATAGGCTAAGTAGAATAAGAATAATGCTTGGTTGGTTGTTGGGGTTTTTTTGTAGATGAGGAATTGAAAAATAATTCAGTGTTAGCCTTGACATAACTGTAGGCAACTACTAAGCTCCAGCCAAACCTATGGCCCTTCTGCACTTGGGCGATGTGTGTATGTGCAGGAAGAGATGCTGCCAGAGAGATGATGAATTAGGTGTGGGGAGACAGTTGAAGGGAAGAGCTGTGCTTAGCGTGGGTGTATGTGGTGCCCAGGAGGAATAATCATAGAATCATAGAATCATTCATGTTGGAAAAGACCTCTAGGATCATCGAGTCCAACCTTTTTTGAACATCTCCCTAACCCCTAGGCCATGTCTCGAAGCTCCACATCTACCTGTTTTTTGAACACCTCCAGGGATGATGACACCACCACCTCCCTGGGCAGCCTGTTCTGATGGCTAATCACTCTTTCAGTGAAGAACTTCTTCCTGATATCCAATCTAAACCTCCCCTGGCGCAACTTGAGGCCATTACCTCCTGTCCTTTCATTAGTTACATGGGACAGGCTGCCTCTTCCCCTTATAGGGGAAGACAAAACTTCTCCACCAGACACCAAATTTCTCAGCTTTGCTATTATTCCCTCTTTTCTGCTCCTTGGATGTGTCTTTCAGTAAGATCAGTTAGACCTTGGAATAGACACTTTGTTTAAATATTACAACTATTTCTTTCTGGCAATAATACCTCAGTTTTGACTATTTTTAATTAAAGAGACATCAGAAAGCATTTACTTCCATTTCATAACTTTTATATATAATACCTCTACTATATTTATAAAGTAATTTCTGCTTACTTTTTTCTATTTAGCATATAATTTTAACAATTTCCACTACTATCCAAGAAGCTGAGATGAGGATGACAGAGACGCTCAAATGCCCACATACAGGAAAAACAAGGCAAGCAAGATTTTAGACAGCGCTCTCGGCACTTTCACTTGCTCTTTCACATTTATCAGTATTTTATTGGCAGTTGTACCTGATAGTAGAGATATACCAATTTTACACCCATATATAAAATGTTTCAACAGGGACAGAACTTACGTAGAATGCTCACAAAAAGGAAGAGCAACAGTAATAAACTAACCAAAGCTCCAAAATTTATCAAGCACGAAATACAACTTCAAAGGGTTCCAAGCCTGCAAAATAATATACTTCTCAGTTAATATAGGAGTTAAAATAAATGGCATGTCTTTGTCTGGCAGGGTTGGTTTTCCATTTGTCTGAGCTTTTCTGTGTTTACTCAGTTTATAGCATTACAAAAAGCATTCAGATAATCAGCACTACCTCAGAAGTTATGAATTAGATCAAGAAACAATCTCCAAATGACAGAACAGTCAGGGCAGTAAAGAGGGAAATCATAATGAAAATAAATTAATCTCAGAAGAACTGATTTTGAATTTAATAGTTTAAATAAGAAATAAGTTTTTCAAATTGTATTACTTAAATATTTGTATTAATGTGATATCTATAAATATAAAAAGCACAGGACTGGGGAAAAGTCTGTTTCTAGAAAATAGCCCCAGAACTTGAAAATTACCCTCAGCTGCAAGAATCTACAGTTTAAAATTTGCTCCCAGAGTCAGAAGCTATCAGACGGGTCCAGAAGATCCCACCTCACATAGCAATGTGTCAGAAAGGAAGTTTACTTTTTAATTTAAGTCAGTGCAACAGCGTTACAATAATCTCTTACACCATAATCTGCTTTGCTCTTGATTTCACTCAGATTTCAATGTAAATGCATCGTGTTTGAGATGCATTTTAAAGGGAGAAAGACTTTCGGGGGAGGAACTTGTGTATCTAGTAAATACAATTTTCCTAAAGACTGTTGATATTTTAACAAAATCTGAGATCAACCTAACCTGGTTATTATATATGATTTTGTGATATATTAAGCTTTAAGTTTAGTAAGACTATGAACACAAATAATAGTAATCACTACCTTCATTCCAGAATAATTATTGCCAGCCCCACGTAGATACACGGGTAATATGAAGACCCGGGTACCCTGGTATACGCTGTGCAGCACAGCCTGAGCAGAGGCGTCTGTAACACCATGGCTCAGCTCTCACCTGGGTAACCCTGCTGGCAATAATTTAAGTTTAATGTGGAAGCAACACAGGCCAGATTCAGTCTGTCTGTATTCAACAGATAGCCTTGACATACCATATTATGAGAAGATGCTCACAAAGCCATACCAAATACCAGTACTGAGCAGGCTCCTTCAGCCATCTAGACCCCTTTTCTTGTGTCTATTTCTCCAAACTCTATCAACGGTGTCTGGGAAAAAATAGTGTATTTTGAACTGCATCTAACACTTCCCAGAGATGGGATGCTCATAGGTTCAGAATTTAATGTAAAAGATGTTATTAATATCTTGATATATCAAATTCAAAATATCACAACATTTCTTGCTCAAGCTCCTTTAACACAACAGATTTGTCCCTTTCTAGTTTCAGCATAATTTCTATACATCAGGAGCAACTCCTCTACAGCAAGTGAATCACACAACTAAAACTAGTATTAAAAAAGAGAACCAGAATTTAGTTGTTTATTGGGGTCTGGGGAGGGAAGGTTTGGGCTTTTATTTATCTCTTTTTTCCTTTTTAAGCCAGTCTGGAAATATTCTAGGGAAGTAGAAACCTGAATTAAGGAAGAGGTAGAACACAAAACAAATTTAAAAAATTTAAAGCCAATCTGACCAGAATCTAAACTGTTCTACCTGCAACACTTTCATCAACACTATGTATGCACAGAAATGTTTACTTAGATTTCAGATTAGAAACACTATAATCACAACAGCATGTACAGAAACAGACCAAAAAAGTCACTCTGTTCTGCAACATCTGTATTATGCACTTTGGAATCATGGAATATTAAGTATGCAGGAGATACACCAATATCTAATAGAGATAATGGGAAAGTGATGAGGCTTAATGTTTCAGTAGATGTAAAACAACGACAATCTCTAAGGGTAGATATGAGTGGTATGGAGTTGCAGGCTTGTTTGTTAACCATTTGGTCTGCAGGCAAACATTTCTGTTGCAATTACAGAGGAAAAGGCTTTTCGTGGGCTGTACTGAGGAGCAGAAAATGTCAATCAGCTTTCACAGCCTAAATCACTGCAGTGTGCCATAAAACACGCCATCCCAGATCTTCAAACACACACAGTGCTCAGTTTTATTCTTTTTGAGGATCACTACAGTCTTATGTTACAAAGTAGGAAATGTATTTGCATTAGAAAAGTGTTAATGCATATGTACTCCCCAAATCCTCACTAACCGGGAAGGTTGACAAAAGACTGTTGTAATAACAAGGTTATAGAAAACATTCCAAGTCCAGCTCTATTCTTGGAGAACTTCAGTTAATTTCTGGCAACTTCAATGGGAACTGTATGTGCATGAACAGTTGCTTACAGTTTCCATATGTTTGGAAACTCTTCTGAGCAGAAGCCACAACTTCTCCTCAATACTCAGCTTCTCAAGCTTGTCATCACTTAAAATGATGATTTCTGAGACACTTGGGAAGTCATACAGCTTCTGTAGAGCATCGTAGGCAGATTCATACTGTGAATTTGGTACTTATTAGATTCTGAAAAATTCTAGAGTCGCTTTTAATTTCAAAATGGTCCTTAGACTTGGTTCTGCACACATCGTCCATACCTGTCATAACTCTGTGAGTTATAGCACAGTCGGTCTTACGCATTTTAAAAGAATAAATCTGAGTTATAAACATTTTGCACTGTGCATGAGTTTTTTACGACCTATAAATTCTTTCCAGATTAAAAAAATTATATTACAAATAATATTTTAAATATTATTTATATTACAACTCCCACCTGTCCCTTTTTTATTTATTCATTTTCCAACTCACCTATAAACTAGGATTCCCTCCCACCCCCCACCACCAAATTCTAAGATTCCCTCTCAGGGATGCCTGTTCGTAGTGGTCATCATTTTAGTGATATATAATAGTAGCCTGCCTTGAGAGAAGGGTCTCTAATGATACATAGCAGTATAATAGGTTCTCACAGCACACTGATGAGATGTTACAACTATACATCATCAGAGAAGCAGTCAGCAAGATGCGGAGTTCAGGGGATACACCACAGAGCACAACCGTAAAGAAAAATGAAATAGAACCGCAAATCCAGTTCTGGTGATTCTGTCTGTCTGCGGCTGAAGGCATCCCCAGAGTCAGAGGTTTAAACATCACATGAATTCTGGTACAGGCCTAAGTGACAGACCTTTGATAAGAAGAACCCAACAACCAAAATATTCCCCTCTAAATAGCACCAATACTTTCATTATCTTCTGCCCATATTATGGAAACAACTTCCATTCAGTAGCACATGCACATATTTTCAAGTGCAAAACCTCTGATGATGAAGTGCTCAAGTTATGTGCAAGAAGGTAAACAGAGAGCTATTAGTCATTCTATCTCAAAACATAAGCCAGAGCAAGCAGGGAAATTCGCGTGTTGCAGACTGAAAACACGGGCTTCTTTCAGACTACACAGGAGAAGCCCTAGACTGCTGCAGACATGCAGGAGAAATGCAGAGATGCTTGCAAAAAGAATTAGGTTAATTCTAGAGAATACGAATGAGAGGTTTTAACTGATTCTTCTGAAGTTTTATTTGTAAGCCTATGTAAATTTCTGCAGTATCATAGCAAAGATGAAGGGTGATAAACATTTCTGGAAGAAGAAATGTGTATTTAGATGCACATAAACTTGCACATGCTATAGACACATTTAACCATGCAGAAGATTTATAAAAACAGATTACATTCTTTTATCTAAGTGACACAGTCACTATAAACCCTGAGATTTAATACGATGCTGTTTTAATCAATAGGAAATATTCCTGTTAACAGTAACCTTTACATTTCAAAATAGAGAGGCAAGTACCTTAATTACTTTCAAACACAGCAGTCAAAAGCTCATCATTTCACTGAAGTAAAAAAGAATTATTTAGACATCTCTCAGAAGAGAACAATTTATGTTTTGCTTTTTAATTAAGAGCTATTAGTTTTTACACGTTGTATAACTGTACAGCAAAAAACATTGTGGCTACTACTTCATGAAGTGTAAGGTTCCTTTTACTAAAGGCAGGTGTCAAATTATTTACCAGTTTAATGCTGTCTACCTTTAACATTGATAACATGGGCTCTGCTTTTTCAAGTGACTTTCTAATGAGTCAAGTGTAAATGATTTGTGAATAATCACATACTGCTTCCAGACTGATATGCCATGTTCTGAGCTAATTAAATTTGCAGGTTACATTGTCAAAATTAACAAATTTCTTCAGCACCGCGATTCTTGGAGATTGCGCAAATTACAGAGAAGCATAAATACAGGCTGGGTGGAGAATGGACTGACAGCAGCCCTGAGGAGAAAGACTTGGGGGTGCTGGTTCATGAGAAGCACAACATGAACCAACAATGTGTGTTTGCAGCCCAAAAAGTCAACGGTATCCTGGGCTACATCAAAACAAGTGTGACCAACAGGTCAAGAGAGGTGATTCTCCCCTTCTGCTCCGCTCTGGAGAAACCCCACTTGGAGTATTGCATCCAGCTCTGGAGCCCTCAGCACAGGAAAGACACAGATCTGTTGGAGCAGGTCCAGAGGAGACCACAAAAATGATCACAGAACTGCAGCACCTTCCCTGTGAGGCTGAGAGAGTTGGGGTTGGTTCAGCCTGCATACTTTGTATTTTATTTTTTTGTATATATATACACACACATATATACATATATCTATATCTATGTATGTATTCCAGGATCTAAAGGTGTCCTATAGAAAAGCTGGAGAGGGACTTTTTACAAGGGCATGTAGTGATAGGACAAAGGGTAATTGATATGAACTGAAAGAAGGTAGATTTAGACTAGATGTAAGAAAGAAGTTCTTCCCTGTGAGGGTGGTGAGACCCTGGAACAGGTTGCCTGGAGGGGTTGTGGTGCTCTATTCCTGAAAAATGTTCAAGGCCAGGCTGGATGGTGCTCTGAGTAACCTGATCTAGTGGAAGGTGTCCCTAGTAGTTCATGTAAACATGATCTAGGAGTTCATGTAGGCATTAAAACCAAAATCCAAAATATGATATAAAAATAGTTAGTGACTATAACCAAACAGCATTTTTTTCCCTTTTTAGGGGAAGGAGTAGAGGAAATCAACAAAATCTGCAAGACAGTTCCAACTGACCCAAATCTGTGATTGTCAGAGTAAAATATTTTTGCCAAGCCATTCTCACTACTAATGATAACGATCCTTTAATGTGATTTTTTTTGCGCTGGTTGAATAATGAAATTTTGTGTTGATACGACTCCACTTACATAGTTTTGATTTCAGAGGAAAATTTTAAGGACATAAAAGTGGTCTCCTTTTCAAAGAAAATCATCATTCACCATTCTCTCTGAAGTTAAAGACTTGCAGGTAACTTACCCAGATACTTAGATACCTTTCTTCAATAAGAAGCAGTAATTTCAGCTTTATCACATCAATACTTTCCACCATCTTCATACACTTGCACTAGATTAACCATTATGATGAAAATTTGAGATATCATTACAAATTAAGAACTAATTATCAGTGAAGATCAACACCCAGCAACAGAATATTTCATTTGGTGCTCATTTCTTGAAAGCATTTGAGTTTGGCATGGCAAAAGTACAGGATATTATCTTCTATGTAGGAGATTTTTTTTCTTCTAGTTGATTTTTTTCTTTGTGTCTCTTTATTGTTTTTCTACTTAAAGGATAACTCTGCTTAGAAGTTGTTTTATTCTCACTTTTGTAACTGAAGACATACATACTTTACAGTACATAAGTTGATCTGAATGCACCTGTTCTTTAAAGATAACACTAAAGAGTGAAAATGCACTATTTCAAAGGTGCCATTAGTCATTTGATCTTCATCCATTTTAGATTTGTTTCATTATTCAGATCTGTCTGCTGAAGATACCAGTATTTTTAAAATAAATTTTAAGGACTACTGCCAGGACAGATTCCAAATAGCATACCCATGACACGCTGAATTCAGCTGGGCTCTCCTATGGTGTACATGGCCAGAACTAAGCTACGTTGACCAAGCTGCATAGCTGATTAACGCAATCCACATTGCGTATCACAGAAATACAGATGTAATAGTTTACTTTTATTCATTTCATTGACCTGAAGATTCAAAATCCTCTCAAAATTCCAAAGGTCTATCAGATGCACCCAAATATTGACATTTGCAGTAGATCAAGTCGACAGCTTTGTGAAGTGCAGTTAATCAGACTGCATCTTGACTATGAGAAGAAATTATTTCCCAGGTTTTTGTTTCACAGATGTGCATATGCTCACAAGTGGTGGTCTCACACTTAGAGAAGGCTTCAAAGGGGTAGCAGTTACTAAGCGCTATGTCTTGACACATTCAGTTTCTCCATGTTTCTTCTCTAAGGTTATTGCAGCCGCAGAGTTCAAATACACCTCCTCTCCCAGCCGCATTGGCAAATGTCTGAGAGGAGCAGCCAGTGAATCTCATTTAAAAGGTTTTTTCTTTTCTTTCTTTATCTAAATAACATGAGCAAGTAGGCTTCCTTACTTGACCCACACTAGAGGTGGGTACACATGATTTAATATCTAATTTATTATTATACCAGTACTGAGCAATAATATTGCCTTTAACAGCTTGGCTCCATTCGCAATCTCAGTTTACACGTCATCAGTACTTGAAAGAAAATTATGTTTAAAAAAACTAGATCTCTCAAAAGACAAACATATTTGGGGTTAGAATAAGTTCCACTGATTGACAAATATTTTTATCTTTAACTCAATTAAGTCAATTTTTCCCCCTCGCTGCTGCTAACTTCTTAGTAAAATATGAAGTCCATTTACGTGTCAATATTATTCCTATTCTCTCCTTCCACATAGTGATACTTTATTCTTGTATAGCCATAATTTCTAGTTTCTCGAATAGTGATTAGAAACACAATTTTCAAGGTCCAAAAGGAAGAATTCTGTGAAATGACCAAAGGCTTCTGAACCTACACAAGTAAATTTCCTTTCTAAAGTTATCTTACTTAGGAGCCCTACTTGAACACTGACATCCATCTTAATGTATTCTAATGAATGTAAATTAAAATATAATACAAATTAAGTATAAATTCAAAACCAGGTCTTTCCAATTCAGCAAGTTACCTTTTCTGCTGATTATTTTCTCTCCACATAAGCCCTTCTAATATTTCTAACTTAACGCACCATGACATAGCATCAGACTTCATAAGCAGGAAACTAAACTTGTCATTGCCAGAAGACATACAGCTCTGCTACTCCTAATAATGGGAAAAATCAAAGCCTGCCTTTGGACCACGGTGACAGAGAAGTTATGTGCATACAATCAAAATCTAATCTCTCTATCCATCTTGGACTGAACCTGCTGGGCAAACACATTCTTCTGACAGTACCAAGTGCTAAAACCAGTACTTTTTCAACATAAGTGTAACACTTTTAAAGTACTATTATAGAATATTTCATAATTTTTTTAAAAGAATGAAGTATACATAAAATATTTCTTTCAGAAATAAAAAAGAAGCATCATTTCTAAAAGGTAATACTAAAATGAAACAGAAGAAAACCTTTTAAATCCTTAAAAGAAATTTGATAGCTCCCCAAAAGATGCTCAGTTATGCATACAGTACTTCATTTACACCTTGTACGGTATTACTCCTTAAGGAGTCCACTTTCAAAGGCAATTCCAGCTCTTTGTATCCCAGAACAGGCTGACAGATAAATTAACACGGACACATTTACCTTACCTGAACCAAGAGGCGGGATACAGTAGCTTCAGCTTATAGTCGCAGTAATTCTGCCACATGGCTTTTGAACAAGCACTGGCTTCCATCCAGCTGGCTTGCAGCAAAGACAACTGTCTGCACCTCTGTAGACAAACCCTAAGGATTAGAGGAAAGAAAAAAAAAGTAATTGAAAAATCAAGCTGTTAAGGCCATCCAGCAGTCTTTGATCTAAGATGCTGCAATTTTGACCAAAAGAAGAAGAAGAAAAAAAAAAAGTATAACATTTCAGATAGATAACAACACATGTTCCATGAGGAAAAGCAACTGAAAATTTTTGGAAACTGGTTAAACCAGATCAAACTGCAGAACTGAACTTCACAGAAGGATTTCAATGAATAAGTAGAGGCATCAGAAGACCCATAGAGCCAATACTACTGAAAGTAATAGAAAAAGTAGTCAGCAGTAGGAAAGCTGAAAAGGAAAAAGCAAACTCTTTAAATGAAGTATAAATAATGTGATTTTTGTGCAAAAGCAAGCCCCTGGATTAAACCTAGAGGTTGAAGGGATCAAAGGTACAAATAGAATTATAAAACTTTTTTAAAGGAGTTGTAAGCACCATCTATGAATACTTCAGAAGGTGGTAAAATTAGACTAGAACAGTTACAAAGTTGCTTCCTGTACAAAACTTTGTTTTCCCAATAGACCTATTCACAGACTTGGAAAACAAGCACTACCACTTGCATCACACACTAACAGAACTTCATAACTCATCTCTTCTTTCTTTCTGAATCACTCTGCATTCCAGAAACTTCACCGGAATTTTAAGCTCTTTGAAAATCTTGAAGAATCTTGCTGAAAAAGCCAGTATAAATTAGCCAAATGATCTTTCAGATTTATCAGGAAATTATAGTTCTTTCACTTTTTCCTCCTTTTAAGATCTCTAGGAGTTTCTGGAAGCTAGATTTCCCAAAACTTTCAGCTCAAAGTAATTAGCTATTTACTGCCCTTTCCAGAGGATTTGGCCATCGGTGAATTGAGCTAATTAGCTTATTGATTTGTTTTTCTGATTAATATCTGCTTTATGACTGCTGTGAAACAGTCAAATAGATTTGGAACTGTAATAAAATAACAGCAACCCTGATGATGATTCTCTTCTATGGAGGAACTTCTTTGTACCACCACCCTGTGGTAACCTTCCTTCCCCCCATTTTGTTCTGAATTAGAACTATAACACAGAAAGAGCTTCTGTCAGGCAAAGCAATAAAAGTGGAGTAGCACCAAATTTTGTACACACAGCACTGCAATGCAGAGTTAGCAATAGAAAATTAGCAAAGTCTCGATATATTTCTGGAATTGATTGAGAGAGTCCTCTGTATTACACAAAGTACATCACAACTGGCCTTATTACTGGAAAAGCAGAGCTATTGCTTATCACTTCCAACGCACATTAAATTATAAGCCCTATCTCTAATGACAGACTGTTCTTTATCAGCCATGTATTAGTCTTCTATTGATGAATAAAGTCTTTTGCCTTATAGAAGTTAAAACAAAACACATTTTAGGAAAGCCGTAAAACATATCTTATTTAAAAGCCGTTTCACACACACAAATACAATAAAATTAAAAAAAAAAAAATCACATAAACAGATTTATTTTAAAACCAATTAAAAGAAGGGATATTTTGTTAAAATAAATTCTGTTTACAGAAAACTTTTTTTAAAAAAGTCTTTAAGCATTTAGATAAAGAATCAAGACGAACTGTATCTTTTTGAACACAATTGCTCAGCTGACTGTTTTCTGACTTTGAATCTGCTTTTTAGATAATAGATTAACTATAATTTGATAAAACCTACTGCAAGCTGACCTCAAACCAAGAAGAGCCTTCAGTCATGAAAGATTCTGCTTTATGGACAGTTGCTGCCCATGCTGCAGCACAAACCAAGCAGAATCACAAAAAAACCACCTTAGTTGTGCTCTTGCTTGCCTAATTTGTTCCTCCGCTAGTATGAAAACAAAAGTACTGTTCTCATCTAACCCCCAATTTGTCTGCAAAGCTAGGAACCAGATTCTGAGATAGTGCAGCCCCACCCAAGAGCACAGTGACAAGTTGAAAGCTTAAAAATCACCTGATAAAGATACAATTCCTAATTTCCCTAAAAGCTGATACAGCTTTGGTAGGGAGTAACAAGTTTGTTTTCCTAAACTTTTAATCCCACATTTCCCCTCATTATTCCTGGGAAAACCAATAAGGACAATTGAGCAGGCTTTTCACAGCACACCACTATTAAATTAAAAATACACTCCACAGTTACAAAAAAAAGTATTTATGGTCTACCAGGTTATCTTTGATTTATACCACTGTGACCACACTCCAGCCCTAACAAATCACTTCCACCTACAAACAACGCCAAGCACATTTTCCCACAGGGCACAACACTTTAGAGTTAAACGCTCGGCCTCTAAAGTTGACAGATAGTATTTATAGCACATGGTTATCCTACAAGGAAAAGCATGTGTTTCTTTGCTCTTTTTGCACTACCTTCTCAAAGAAAAGTAAAATATACTGAAATACCTGCTTTCTCAAGCAAGGTTCCTGTTGCTGTTCTCCCTCCACTTCAACCACTCTAATGGTTTGCGGCTACTTCCTGCACAGGTGCTATCAACCAGGAGAGAAAAAGCCAACACAGGTGCTTGGTGTTGTGGCTCTAAGACCTTCCCCTCACTGGGGTGAAGCCAATCAGAGGCAGCTTTGGAAGCAGAGCAGGACTTAGACTGATAATTATGTCGTCATCATGGCACATGTGGGAGCTAATTGCAAATGTACCTGAGAAGGACTTGTTTGGGTACAACTATTTTCTGATCTTTAAATGTTTTAACATAACTGTTATTGTATTTATTTGTTTTTATAAAGTCATTAAAAAAAAACAACCTGTCACAACAAAGATAGTACGGCTTCTGGTGAATTTAAACCTGTTAAACACGGGGCCAAACCATCTCGTGGTCTGAATTGGTATTATCTGGAGAAAGCTGACATCCCAGAGCTCTGCAGAGTCACATGCACTGTGGATCTAGTGCTCTGCTGCCTAGGCTTTGTCAGTCATGTTTAGTATGAGAAAAGCACTTGCTTTTAAACTGAAACATAAATCTGCAGGTAGAAGTTTCACTCTGAGGTGGAGAAAAGAAAATTTACAAAATAGTTTCAAGGCAGAGAGGGGGTATTAAAACTTGTCTTATGCTATGTATTTGCATAATAGCATCTAATCAACTGTTATGATAGGCCTAACAAGCATAGGTTTTTAAATATCCATTTCTGATGGAAGTAGGCCTCAGGAACCTCAATCCCTGAACGTCACGTACAATTCCTGTGCAAGAAATATAAACCAATTCTTATTACAACAATAAAAAGTAGCTGTTAGAATAAAACCATTTCTATCTATACTGCTGTTTTGACAGATTATTGTTATACATCTTTGCTTGTAATGCTCACAGAGGTTAAGTGTATTTATCTCTATATGTGTATACGTACAGAATAAAGTTACTGAAGATAAAGAGTAAGTGAATAACATGAGTTTGGGATTATGGTGACTCTGTAATCCATTCATATATGTGTTTGGATCATTATAACTGAAGTGTGGCCTTAGGTTTAGAGCACTTAGATGGTGGTTTTAAGGCACTTGAACATGATTCTCTCCGTCGACATGTAGCAGGAAAGGAAAATGAATCCCCAAAGCTTCACGTCAGCCATGACAGAAAGTGGGAAGTGATGAAAACCAGAATTAAGTCACAGGAAACATGATAGTTTGAGTTACTAGCACTGCATGCTACTGGCATAAAAGTATGGCCCTTTCACAAGCACCTGTGTGATGGGAAAGGCATCTGGGAAAACCCTGCTTTGTTTGCAGAAGTCTGACTTCACAGCAGTTCTGTACTCTGTGTGTTAGCTTTGTCCATGTTTCATTAAAAAATTCTTTGACTGAAGAGGTCTAGCACACACCAGAGCAGAAAGGTCCTGGCGTACCATAGTATAAACCAAATTTTAATTGTTCCATCCAGCCTTTCAAAACACACCTGCAGGCCTCACATCCTTCCAACTCACCTTTAGCTACAAAAGCTTTTTCCCGCCATGCACCTCTGGAGTAGCCCTTCTGCTTGTATCGATTTTTAAGGAGCTCTGACACAAAAGGGACAATAGTCCAGACCATACCTAAAAGAACCAAACTTCTACCCTCTGACTTCGCAACCACGATATATTTCTTCTCAGAGAAATGAAGGCATTGCCAAAGATTTGGCCCACAAAAGCTGTGTACAAGGCAACAGCTCCTGAGGAGAGGCTGGGGCTGCCCGGTGTTGAGGCCTGCAAAGGCCCCAGTGCATGCAAGCCAACAAAGATGGTGGGAACTCTGTGAAAATATATTTAAGAAAGGACAAAAAGCAGCGAGGAGTGAGGGAAGAAGTGTGAGGAACGGCCCTGGGAGCAGCAAGGCGAGGGGCAGGAGGTGCTCTCAGTGCGCAGACATGGCAACCTGCTCCGGGAGGTTCTGAGCCCGCCTCAGCCCCCTCAGCCCTCTGCCGGGCGGGCAACACGAGCTCTCCTGAGGTTTCAGCAGTTACAGTACTCCCACACATGGGGTTTTCCTTTTTCTTTTTTTTTTTTTCTTTAAGACCAGCCAAAAATTTGACAAAACAGAATGAAAATGAAGGAATTTTGCATTTAGATGAAGTTAAAAGTCAGAGCTTTAAATATTCACAGAGAAATACTGCATGGTTTAAGTGTGAGTCACTCAGATTTCATGCAAATGTTCGCTTTACTTTTAAGGCACTATTCTTACTCTGGCCTGAATATTTCACAGGAAAATCTGGTCCTGGAGCATAGTATGATTACGTTGGTAATAGTACTGCCGTATTTCCATTTCCCCTGCTTCACGAATGGCAGATATGACAGCCTAAAAGATGGGAAAAGGGTCATTTTGAAACCTGAGAAAGTCTTTGGTTTAGACTCAGACTTTGACAGAAGTTTCAAGGTACATTTCATTTTGTTGGAATTGGTTTGATAAGAATATCCCTCAATCATAGAAAAAGATCAAGTCATAGAAAAAAATAGTTTCTCTCATCCTCCCCAGCTTATCTCTTCATCCTCTTTTCAGCATATGGCAAGGTATGTTTGCTTTATGGCTGGGATACTCAATGAATTGTAATTACACCAAATTCATATAACAGCAAATGCCTGTCAGAAATTAGCTTACGTATATCCTTAACAGCTGAGCTAATGTTTTTTGTGTGATTCTGGCAAAGTTGTCGAGCCAGTTGAATCTGTCAGTCTGCTCCTAATCTTTCCTGAGACTACGCTTAGAAATTTAATGAGACAATATCCAATTTAACAAATGACAGCTCTGCGCCTTGCTCTCTCTCGTTGAAAAAAGAGTTGTCCTCTTCTGAATCCCTTTTGCTTAAAATGTCATGTGCTTAAGCTGCTGTGACCAGCCATTTTTTCTCCACTAAGTGCTGAGGAAGGTACAAGAAGTGCTCTCAGTTCACCACACACTGTGAATTAAAACAAGTTAACTAAATGGGGCAGTGAGGTGGAGAAACAAAAAGATATCTCCCTGGGGGGGAACGGGGGGGCGGGGGTGTGCGAAGTGCATTTATTTTCATTAAAAGCACTGGTTTAAGAAAAAAAAAAAAAGCCTCAGAGTGAACTGGAAGTCTCCGGGGTGTTGGAGTGCTGGGGTTCACGGCAGAGCAGTACAGACTGTCACCTGCGCTTGTTTTAAAGTGGCTCTAGATTTTACTGGCTCTTGGAAATGTAGCTGCAGACAGCTTGCTGACGGGCTCTCTCAGCTTTCCCCTGGCCACACCGGAGTTCTAAGATCCACAATAAAAATATCTTTTTGTTTTCATCTCAAAGGCTTTTATCCAACCACATTAAGCAGTCATTTTTTCCATGACTGTAGAACTAATGGAAACAGAATTTATGGCTTCCCTGGAAAACTTTCCTGTTTATATTTAGTTGATTAAAGCTCAGGAGGCTGTTTTCTCCAGCATGAATTCATACTTGAATTCATGTGCGGCTTCACAGGTAGCTTGACTTAGTCAAGTGTTCACTTGAAAAGTTTTTGCTATTTCTGGTTTTGAGATGGAGTTTTGTTTCATTGGGGGTTTTTGTGTTTTGGTTTTTTTCTAGTATCAGATTTAACTAGAATTTCTATTCCTTTTGCTTCTCCAGAAGTTTGTGGCTAGCAAGGAGGTAGTGAGATCTCATTAAACAAGAACTCTGGTGGGTTCAGCTTACCTCCACGAGGCGGGCATGCTCTGGCTCCTCCACAGCTCCTCTGCAAGCCTCAAGCAGCAGCATCGCACTGCAGTACCTGTGAGACACACGTGCTGCCTGGAATACACCCAGTGTGATTACAAGCCTCCTGTTTCCTCAGCTTTCATGATTTAGCTACCTGCAATTAAAAAAAGAAAAAAAAATATTTAAAACATTACAAGAGCTGTAGTATAAAATGTTGATATTTAACCTGTTGGGGCCTGTCCATTAGTTTTGTCTGCCACTCCTTATTCTCCAGCAGTTATCTACAGCATTCACCAGGCCCTGCTCAGGGGAAGCCCATCTGTCGTGTTCAGGGGTGGTCTGCTGCTCTGTTTCAGTACAGCAGATAAGAAAACCTTTACCAGAAACAAGATATAGTCCTTGAAAGCAGAAGTTAGAAAAGTCACCCCTACGAGCATGTGTCTCTTCACTTAAACCTTAAGTGATCTGTGGCACATCAGAATCATGGGAGCACATTGTTAATAAAATACTATTTCCTCAAATCTAAATAAAAAATCTCAATAGACTGAAAACAAAAAGATACTAGCTTCATGTGTGCAGGTCTTTGATGAGAGCTCGAATGAAATAATCTCAGGAAGAACTTAAAAATTTCTGTAGATCCACAAATGTATCAGTTTCTTAAAAATGAGAAGTAAGGATTTCTACAATTTCTAACTGCTGGGAAATCTCTCATGCATGCATATATATGTGCAAATGTATTGTCTTTAAGATTTCAACTTATATTTTTCTCTGTTAATTACCTTAAGAGTTATGTAAATGACCAGTAATACTTTTCAGCTATTTCAAATCTTCTAAAACGCAAATCTTTACGTTAAATAAGAAACATGAAAAAAAAAAGAAAACATATGTCTAATAAAAGCTATGCCTACAGCTATGTTGAATGGAAATGCAGATTTCTACAAATACACTCATTTTCCATATACTGGCGAACACAGGGACTGTTAAATGTATCAGAGCTTCAGCTTGCAAAGCACTTAACCACATATAAAAACACATATATACTAGTTCTCTAGTTTAAATAGTTTCACTGAAATCATTAGATATACCTCCCGTGACAGCTGTGGTGCAGCACAGTGATATCAAAACTACCATAAATGAATTCATTTGGTAACTGGAAACAAACCAGCAGTGACTGTGCAGAGCTCAACACCGGTTAATTTTGTTTTCTGAGAAACTGCAGTCATTCGAAGATAGCTCCTATCTCCCTATGGAGTAATGGGATCTGCAGAATGGAAACACCAGCTGTCTTCAAGTTCCAGGTAAGTACAACTCAAGTGAACGTGTATCCAGTCCAGATTATTAGTAATATGCACAAATGATTGCAAAAAAACGGAATGCTACATTTTAACTGCAGGTGTCAGAACTTCTGAATACAGCCAGTGTTTACAGAAAAGTATTTCTGAAGCGCTAAGAAACCATTATCAACTTTGGAAAGCAGTGAAGTATCATTAATAATACCAGGAAACACAGTGGGTAGTACATACTTTCTCTGAAATAAATATTCCACAGTTAGAATACAAACATGTTACAAATAATTATTCCTGTCAGCAGAATGGGAAAAGAAAGATAACAATGTAGAAGTGGGGAAGAAATCCCTCTTGTAGATAATGAAATTGCAACAAGACTCACAGCAACGCCTGAAAGTTTCCTCTTTCATGTGAGCTTCAGTTGCAAGCCCGAGCGGACGCAGAGGCGAGTGCAGTACCATTACCCTCACCATTACATACGTGACAACTGGACGGGTTGATATTAGCACATGAGCTGGCCCAGAAAGACATCACTGAACCTCTGCCTCCAAAGGTTCACGGGGCAGGCAGCTCTGTGGTTTTGAGCAGTACAGGCCGTCTTTGCTCCAACACTGGTAAAATAAAGGAAGCACTCAAACTAGACTGTTTTGAATTTCATTCCAAAAGATGACGACTTGATGGATATTTCATTTCACCTTGTTTGCATTTGAAGTTGAAAACAGCAATGATGATTGTAAAATAAATAAATAAATTCAATAATTCTTAATATACTCCTTGGTCTGCAATAACACTGGGCATCATTCACCTTTCAGCCATCAATCGTGACACTTTCTCAGTGATTTCTGAGGAAATCACCAAGAAACTTCCCGTTTCCAAAGACTGTGCCTACCAGGGAGCAAGGGAAGGGCCACTCCATGAGAATGGGGATCTGGGGGCTGAGTCCACGGTCCCCAGTGTGCCCAGCCCAGCCCGGGAGTCTTGGGCCTGAGTACAGCTCATGCACAAAGTGATGACACCACCAATGAGGCTCCTCATCTTTAGAAAACAAATGATCTAGTTTAATCCGAATTGTCTACAGGTCTGTGTCAATAGAGAAAAATCAGCTGTGCTCTCTGCACTGCAGATGACAATTTCTGTCAGTGGGGTTTTTTTTTGCCAAATACAAGCAGTTATCTTTGTTAATTATTATTTTTGCATAGATAACTTTATTTGTGACTTGACTAGCAAAACTCTAAGGAGATGGACCATCTGGAGACCAAAGTTAAAATTGCATTCCAGAGTTAACGTGCTCTGGGAGTTTGTTCCAGATGGGTTGCATAAAATCAAAACTGCTGTAGGAAACACTGCCAGAAAACAGGTCACTTGACACACACAACCTTTGCGATAAATGTTTATACAATACAAATTATCATTTTCAATATTGCATTTTAATTACATAAAGAGCTGTGTGTGAAGCAGAAAAATGGGCTTGGTCTTCTGCTATCCAAGGCAAAAGACAGAGGAAGGAGTTAGTGAGAAGAGGACCAGCTTGGGTTAATTTTGCTGTTATATCCTTTCTTGAAAGGGATCTGAATCAAGGAATTTTTGTCTTCTCATTTCTCTTTATTGCATGTCGCTTTAAAATATTTGTGAATTTATAGTTACAGAAACAGGCCTGAACAAGTTGAAGTAAAAATTGGAGTGGTAGCAATATATGTCGTGTGATTTCCTGTGTTGTTACGCTAGGTTCTATAATAGCCAAATGATGTACTCTTTCATAGTCTTAACTCAATTACATCTGTTTTAAGACATTCTTTTATAAAACTGAGAGAAGCATTCTGAAAAGGAACACAGCACACCACTCCAGAGTACGCATGGGAAGTGCAAAACGTGCCAGGCTAAAGGCCACAATGGTTCTGAGAACAAGAAGAAACGTGAAGTTTTGTCCCTCATTTAGCCCTGAAGAGTTGACCTAATAGTCAAATATGATGCTGAACACCTGCAGATTCCTTGGAAGACGGTGCCCGTTTCGTCTGATGAAGCTGGTAAAAGGTGATCTCAGGAAGCAGCCGAGGAGGTATCTTAAAAGTCCCATAATTTGCAGTTGTTTATATTAATAATTTCAACACTACCAACTTGAATTAGGAGAAATAAATATGAACAGAAATTGTCAAAGTCAGGAAAAGTAGCACGCACTCAGTGTTTGTCATTTTGGGACACATTTTAGTCGCTTCCCAAGGTTCGAATAATTGTAAACATTTAATTAAAAGAATAGGAAAAAAGCTTTCTTCCCTTTGTTTAGTCATTTCATCTGTCAGTAGGGAGATAGGCAATCAATCACTATAAGTTGCTAGGTGACTCCTTATTTATCTTCTAGATGAAATAAGAATTAAAGACATTGAGTATTACATAGGCATAGTGAGGAAATCACATAATAAAAAAGGTGGCTTATTAGGAGCTTGAGTTCGTAATGTTAATATGTAAAATATGTACAATGAAAGCATCTCAGTTACCAGTGTCCTCATTGGAAGACTGAGATATGTAGCATATAATCCCTGGGGAGGGCTGGCTTTGATGATAATAGTAATATTAGATCATGCAAGCAGATCTTGGTATAGGAGATAAATATCTATTTATATATGACAGAAAATAAGACTGGGAACACTATTCTGAAAATTAATGGGAATTCTAAAGTGCATCTGTTGAGAAACTGAAAATCCTATTTTCTTCAGCCCCTGAAGCTGACTGCTTCCCAAATTTCTGATTATTTCCAGATATAAAAACTCTGCATGTTGGTTATTCTACCTGTAGACTAGAGGAGGAAGTGAAAAAACCTTCCCTGTCCACTTTTGGTACATCAAAACATTTTTTAAAATAATGGCATAATCATTTCAGAATTAAAATAATTCTAACATGTTTTTAATACACAGTAAGCAGACGTTTGGGTATGCTGTTCCTAAATCAGAAACCACTCTCAGCAAAAAAACCTGAACTGTTCAGTTCTTGAAAGCTGTCTGGTTTTTTCCTGCACCCGACTCAACTAGCAGCACATCTCAGCCAGAGGTGCCTGTTAGAGGCCCTCATCTGACAATCTTTCTGCTGATTTCACTGGAAGTCAGACCAGACCCTAGTAAACACAGCAAGTAGTTCCAAGCCAGTATAAACAGGCTGCCATGATGTCAGAAAACATAAACAGCAACTTCATAAAACCTTAAAATCTGTGCTTGAAGGCTGAGTCAATGGAAAAGTTCAGCCAGCTTTTTCTTCATAGCCTTATAGAAAAGTGGAGATGTTTACAGTATCTGTAAAGCACAATTTTCATTATATTCTCAGGGTTTTTTCATTTTCCTTTCCTTCTTTTGATTCATATAACATACAACCACAAATACTATAAAAAACCTGATAGTACTAGATACATTCTAAATGTCTAAAATGAAACTTTTCAGAAAAGGATGTAGATAGTTCCAAGGATATCTACTTAATTTCTAATACATGTAGCCTACTTCAATTTACAGCAGATGTTTAAACCTATCTATGATAAAAACATTCAGAAAACCTGTTAGTTCCGTGCTAGGTCGATTTAAATTGAACTTGGAAGAGGTGTGAAGTACGTACTCCTCAATTCTCAAGTCTGTGTTCTGACTGAATTACAGAAGTCAGAGTTCCTCCATAGCCTTCTCCTGTTAAACTTCCTAATTGTCAAAATAAAGTAAAAGTAGATGTAAAATTACTAATTACACACTCACTGTAATGTAACCATACAACTGACAATGTCTTCATTGGCGCTAGGTTGCTACACTGACAGCATCTGCTTCCAACAAGAAATTGTGCCATATGTCAAGGGAAGATAATGACTTACAGAACAGTTCGATATAACTCCTCTTTCCTGTCTTCACAAGCTATAATCCACAAGAAGGAGTTAGAGAAATAAGACTCATCTGCAAGACTTCATTATAAATAACTCTTTTATAACATATGCTTTGCTGAAGCACACAAATCCCCTGACTTCCGTGAGCAGCTCGGTGAATGGGTGAGCTGTATATGACTTTCAGAAGCAATTTCTATGATTGCTAGCCTGTATCATAATCATACGCCAGAACCACCGGGGTCTGAAACAATTTCCCATCTATTACCTCTGCATTGTAGCTGTACTACATGGCAGAGTATCACAGTAATATACAGCATTGCATGGGGTGAGGATGAGAATATGCTTAATCAACCTATTTTCATTTCCTGCACAAAACATTTAGTTTCAAATAATCAAGACAGATTGAGCTAAAAGGCTGATTTGCTAACATTGTCTAGAAAAAGAAATAATTTCTAAATACACTCTTGTCTACCCCGTGGCCCTTTATATCACACTCTTTCAGGCAAAGATTTTTCCTCTTAGCATTGGGGGAAACAACACCACTTTCCAGTTCTACTTGAACATATTTATGCTCTTAATAGGCGTTATTTTCATAGGAGCATTTGTCTTGCAACTCATTGTATATAAGAATAGTATTTTGTTTTCATTACATTCGCTTTTTTCCCTTAAAATTGATGTATTCATTAAAAAAGCCTTTGGCATAAAACCAAAGATAGAAAAAGTAGAATAATTAGTAAAACAAAACAGTAAGTTATAAAAGCAGAAACAAATACACCACTAAGGGCCATGAATGATTTTAAGATCGGTACTTGCCATTGTTGCAAACAGCACTTATATTCACGCTCAAAACATACAGCCAGCTTAAAATATCTGTGAAAAATCTCGAGCAAGTCATAGTCCTTGAACACTTTAAGACAGCTATTTATTAATTTCCACTTTTAAGCATATATTAAATGTGTATTAAGACAAAAATAGTCTAAATTTATACTTTATCATCAAGAAATTAGGAAGATTTCCCCTGCTGTAGAACATCTCATATTTATTAGATGCTAGGCTATACCTACGGGTGAAGAGACAAGAAATGGTTCTTCTGATATTCTTCATTTCTCCTATTGCAAAATAGATTCTGGAGTTTATAGACAACAATATGCATAGGCTAGAAACATATAGCAGGATCAGCCTAAACGCATTATACAAAGCAAGATATTGGTGCATTTTATCGAAAACCACCTTCCTCAATGAAACTTAACTCCATAATATTTTGTACATTGTAGATAAGATTTGCTGGGATATGTACAGTTAGTACCCCAGGCATTGGGCTATTTCACTTTTTTAATTTCACGTTTCTATCCTTCAGTAATTATTTTACTCATTAATTTTCACCTTTCCTTCTTTCCATACAGGATTATTGCTAACTGATGCTTCTCACATGTATTCCTGTCTCACGTCAGATTTTAATAATGTTGAACAGACAAAGGAAAAGGAAATCTTTCAACAAAGGATTCACAATACGTGCTGCATTCACTTTCTTTGTGAATGAGCCGATGCACAGAGCGCTCCAAAGCGGATAAACATCTGCTCTAAAGGTACTGAATGAGTATATTTTGCTGGTGTATTTTCTTCTTCTTTATCAGCGCCTGGTTCCATCACACTATGGAGTTTTACAGGGGGATCACACAAAACCCCTCTCCACAATTTTCTGAAGACTCAAGTGAAGGAAAAGAAATGGAGTTATGACAGATACCAGGCTGCTTCTTTTGCATTATTTACTTCCTTTCCGAAGGTACAACAGTTTCCAAACTGGATGGGGAGGGTTTGAGTTTCTTCATCACCGTAGAAGCAGTTTGCTGAAAAGTTGTCTATAGTTGAATGTCCCTGCATGTTACTTGTTTGTTTTACAACCTTTAGCCACTTTTCAATGTTTTATGGGGTTTTTTTTTCTATTTCATTATTTCATGCCCTTGCTATTAGCCAATGATAGAAAACGCTGACAGATGCCTAAAGGGGAAAAAAGAGCCCAACAACTTTACGTATAATTTTAAATGTCTTGGCTATGGTAACAGTACCTTCAAAGGATTAAGTGTATTTAAAGCATGATCTCCATATTTAAAAGCGCACACTGTTGATCAAGCTGTGCCTCTCCAAGGATTCCTCAACTGATGTCTTAACGCAGCTTCTGTAATTTCTTCTGTGACTGATGGCAAAGACTGAACTGAACCCCTATCCGCATGTAGCTGCTCTGTGTAGTAATTGAATGAACATTCCGTAGTTCTGTTGCAAAAATAACTTGCAGTGAGAAGCCTTCTGCATGCTTTCCATCAGGAGCCTCATTTGTGCGATTAATTATCGTCAGAAACTCTGCTAAAAACTGAGACTGCAAAGGATAATACCTTTTTTTTTTTTAACAGTGATTGAAAATACTGTTTAATGGTATTTCCTCTTGATTAGATAAATAGCGATAACGCTTTAGGTTTAGCTATATTATTTGAGAATATCTGAGTTGGGGTTTTATCCTTTATTAAGTACTGTCTTCCATTTGCTTGATTTTTGCTTTCTATCTGTATTTGGAAACTTTTAACTTCCACATTACAGCCTTACAATAAGTGAAAGTACATCTAGTTTATCAACCTGTTACTTAAGAGCGATTCTCTGGGACACTTCTTCAGATAATTTTGACCAGAAACCAAATACTCAGAACTGAACATCTTTTAAAGAGTGAAAATGATTCTGCGAATACATTTGTGAGGCAGATGGGAATTTTCCAGTAAAGCAGAGCTATGGCAGACATTCCTGTGCTTCCCACTATCCAAACCACACAGCTGTGCATCTATCTGATACAGACAGATATCACAGAAGAGAGATATAATAGAGAGGTATAATAGAGGCCCTCATACTCGCTAGAAGAGACATGCTTTTGAGACTTTAGTAAATTATTAACATAATCAGAATCTGCATAGATGGATAGATTTAAAAAAAAAAGTCTTTTTTTCTACACGCTATCCTTTGGACTATATCCAGTGCTTCTCTGGTATGGCTGGTAGTTGTATCTCTGCAGTGAGGGAGATAAATTTGTTTAAATATATCTTTTTGTCTACTCTACAAAATAAGGGTATTCAAATGAGGGATAGAGTGGGCTCAGAGACTTTGCTTGTGAAACAGGGTTTGTGATCTGAAAATAAGTATTCTCCTCTTAAATCTCACCGGGCCATCTACTCCAAGGTGAATACTCTGGCAGAATCTTATTTGTAAAATTTATGAGCAGATCGGACTATGTAAAACCAAGAACAGCCAGCCACTCAAATAATGATTATGTAACCGACAATGATATGTTCCTAAATATTTAAAGAAATATCACTGCAATCTATGGAACAGAAGCGATTTATTGCTTAGAAATGTAACTGGATACCACAGACTTTGCTTAGAGAAAATTCCATCTGTAAATACCAAGATGTATTAATCCTGCATTTAAAATGAGACTCAGTAACAGAAACAAGAGGAAGAATATCTGAAAACCAACCTGGTTTTTGATACATTTGGCTGATGGATGCTTGGATTGCCACGGTATCAATTAATGCAAAAGGTGCACCGATAAATCAACAGTTTTCTCATCACCAGGCAGCTGCAAGTTCCCTCTGTGGGTTCTCCACTGGCCAAGGAGTAAGAATTCCCACTGTATCTTTTCCCACTGGAATGGTAACTAATTTCATCCGTTCTTCTCCCCTCATTCCCCCACATTCCTCATAACTTGTCTCAATGAAACTCTCAGCAATGTTATTTTCTTTGAGAATTCTGCTACTAACAAAGGTCTATGGAGAGAAAGTGGAGGGATATACAGGCAGACACCTTGAATATCCAAGGGCTAGTGCCAGCCCTAAGAGGAGAGTATACTTACATTCTCCATTTAGGAAGAAGACAACAGGCTAACACTTAAATTACAAGAACTCAAATGTGTCTTTCTGACTGTGTGCAAGACAAGCATGAATGGACCACTGTCATATTAGAAAGAAATGCAAGCAAAGAAATGCACATAATAATTCTCCTGCTATTTCTCTTTTCCTCCTTCTTTCTTTCCTTTGCTTCCTTTCTCTCTCTTTGTTTCTCTTTCTGAATCTGTAGTGTGGAATATGTGTATGTTTGATCACTTTTGTTCTCCAGCTCCTTAACAGCATGAACGCTATATGAGCATTTAAATATTCCACTTTAGTAGTTGGGTCCCAATCTGAATACACATCTACAGCTTGGACCCCTGCTGCTTAAAGCTATTTGCACTCAGATCAAATGGTGACCCCAGATATGGAAGTATTTATGTTGAAAAAGAACCAAATAAAATATTTATAAGGCTATTGTTACAAACTAGAAAAATTATGATATAAATGATTACGCTGTATAAATCAGATACAATCTACACAACCTGTATTTCTTTAAAGAAACCAAAAATAGTTTTGTTTCTGAAGTACACAAAAAGAATTTCAATAACATTGTATTTTCAGACTTTATTGTTAAGGGATACAAGGAAAGCTTTTCCCTGGTTGTGATATTTTCTTTAATAAAAGCATTATTTCAGATAAAGTAAGCTTGGCTCATTTAAAGTCCCCACAAGGGACAGATACATTTTGAACGATATTTTGAATGGTTTTGCTTACCTAGAGAAATGATATCCCAGTTTCGGAGATCCCAGTGTGGCTCTATTTTCTGGACAACTCAGTTATTCTCTCGTCCTCTGACCTTCTGATGATATTGTTTTTCCCTTCACTACACTGTTCTGTGAGAAATCTCTTAAATTTGATACAAATTTGGTTCACATACAATATCTGCAACTTAGTCAACTTCACAAGACATAAAAATAACAATTTCTTTTCCCTTAAACCTTAGTTCTTACTTTTGTACAATATTACCTGTGTGCTATGAATTCCCCCTACGGTGAATTCACAAAAAAAAAAAATTAAAAATAATTAAAATCCATTATAACCACATTAACTATCTGATAAAATTTGTATTTTTCTAAGTCAGCGTGTGGTTTTTTCTAATAATATAACAATTTAAATGCAGATGGTCAAGGATAAAACGCGTTGTACACATCCAGAGTGATGATGAGGTGATTCAGACATTGTAAAGTGTGCCTCTCTTCAGCAGGAAGCTTTGAGTGGCTTCAGATAGAGGATTTGTTCCTTTCCATAACTTTTCCATGTTAAAATGATTGGAGGCATTTTGTAAGTCTGAAAGAATTATAGATGATAATATGTCTACAGGTAGATAGTTGCTAAGTTAAAAATAACCACGGCACACATCAGTTAGATTTTAATGTACTTCTATTATTGTATCAGGGAAAAAAAAAAAAATTGAGTCCAATGTGCTGCTTTGATTTAGATGCAAGGAAGTCAAGTTCTTTTGATGTCTCCTCCTTATTTGCCTATTAGAATAACTGGACAGCATGTGATGATTTAGGCTGACACTGAATTAACACTCTTTATAAACAAGGAGAAATTAAAATGTAAAACATCATCAAGGTATGTGACAGAGCTACCATGAACCTGAAGATGGTTTTGAATTCTTCCAGTTTATGTATCTCTTACTGCTGTATCAATAGCCTCTTCTAGGCAAACATTTTATATAGCAAACATTTCATATAATTTAGGGCTAAGTTACACATTCTGAAGCTGAGGTTACCTTCTGACATTGAAGTTACTCACAATTCAGTCTACAGATCATTGCAACTACTATGGAGATAACTACATTCATTATGCTTAACTTCACATCCTCATAAAACATGAAATTACTCAAAGTTTGGTGGCTTTTGTTTTTCTGTTGTAACTTCTGCTTTGTGCCACATGCACGTCTAAGTATTTATAATACATTTACATGTATGCATGGAAACAATTCTATGGATTCGATATGACATCAGAATGTGAGATGTAGCTTTAGCATCTACGTGATTACTGTTTTTTTTCAGGTTTAATATGTAGACTTATTTTCTACTTTTAAAGGCATGTTGATTAGAGGTAAACCCCTGTATCACTGTTTTAATGGAGAAGCAATCTACTTTGAGGAAAGGAAAAAAAACCCCTAGAGATCAACAACCAAAACAAAACCAAGAGAAATGCCTATGGATTGACTCTCACTTAACAACTGGAAGTGGGACTGTCTATTAATTGCTTCTGTTTGTTCTCTATTTTTCACAGATTTTTTTTATCTAGCAGACAAGTATCTCTCGAAGTCCTGAAAGGACAGAGAGATGTATCAGATCCAATTCAATCTTTTCCTGTTCCCCTCCTCTTCAGAAAGTCATATGGGGATATTAAAGGCATAAAATCTAGCAGAATGAAATCAGTTGTACTCCACTGAGGACACACGATTTGTCCTTTCCAGCCCTCTCCATGCCCAGGTTCATAACCAGAGCCTGATCACATGCGGACGTTGCTCAAGAACAAACAGAAATCTTACTCTTCTTTGCAGCTGAAGAGAGAAACGAGTGGAACAACCAGTCCACAGTTCAGCAGCTGCGTTAGTCTTCTGTTAACACTTGTGAGAAAAGTTACACTCAAAGCTTTATTCCAGGGCTAACTATGAAGTTATTAAGTGACTATTTTTGACTATTGTTTTGCACTGGAAGGTGCTGGTTCATTGTAAATGCAGCAAGAAAGGCACCCAGAGCCTGCAATGCTATTTATTAGCACCAAGAATCCTATTGCCACACGTGCCCTTGGAAGGTAGCTGTGCCATGATTGCTCAGCCCGGACAGTGCATTTCTCTGCGGGCATTTCATTCATTCCACTTCTCTCTTTTTGGCAGCATGCAGTGCAACCTCCCAAGGATTTTTGCCGGAACTTTAAATGTGCAGCCCTTGCTCACTCCTTGGGTGAAATTGTTCATCATACCACACACAACCAAAGTGGGATGAATATGCTAAGAACAGAGGGGAGAGATACACGGAGGGAGAACCAAAACCCAGGCGTGTTTTTCAGTGATCCTAGCCACAGCTGTAAGCCAAGCCAATTACAGAACTATCATTCTACAGCTAAGAAGCCAACACCTGAAGAATTTCAAGAGAGTCTTGATGAGATAGCCTTCTCCATAACCTTGTCTTGGTGGTTTCACCACTAGAAGAGGGAAATTACCCTTCACAAAGACCTGACAAGTAAGATGCACCAGGACTGAATACAAGTGACAGTATTGGACCTATTGTGAATACATTAGTATTTCAGCAGGTCCCTCACATGTCAGGAGAAGGATGACAATTACCTCTAGGCACTGACAATCTAAATTAGACAGACAACGTGGCTGAAAAATTCAATGTCTTAGGTAAACCAAGGGAGCTCATAACTCAGCATGGTGAGGATAACTTACCTTACTTGGCTGGTAGTTCATGGAAGAAATAGGTTTACGTATGGGCTGCCTCCTCTAATTCTGAATTCTCAGAGTTTATGAATGATTGTTTATCTGCTAACAGCCTGCAGGGATTTGGTAAAATAGCTACAGCATAAAACTGAAAAAGAATTGAAATAAATAAAGTACTACCTGGCACTATCCTTGTTTATTCTATGCATCTGATATTAACATTCTGATGTCTTATGCTCGTAATACATAATAAGAAATGAAAATGTCATAAAATCAATACCCTCTAACAGCAGAGGGAAATGTCACAAATTATCCCATTCTCATTATAGTTTTCAGACAGTAATTTCACAAGCCTCCAAGGGATTAGGAAAGCTGAGTGTATTTTTGCTCTGCTCTCAGATGTCAGTTTTATTGTACATGATCTAGGCAGTGAAGGTTCTCTGCTCAGGAAAAAGTTAGAAATCAATTGTTTTGCCGATGAGATTCTTTTGCACGGCTGTTAGCTGCCTTTGTAAGTGTGAAACTATCAAATTCCGTGACCCTGCTTAAATTACTTTGAAATACAAAATTACACTCTAACCCCTTAAGCGGTACAGAAGCGTGCTGTATGCACATACAGAATGTAGAGCTGTGTTGGTCATGAATAAAATTTGCACGCTCTGAAGAGAAGTTATCAACTAATTATATATAGCAGATCTCATAACTTCAGTATTTTCCTAGAGGAGTGCTTTTTTTTAAAAAAGAAAAACTAGGGATTACAGTCTTATTGACCCTGCCTAGATAGGAATGAGCCTGGAAGAACTGCTCTGTCATAATCACAATGATGGCATCTGCAAATCTAGTACCACTGCTGTGGTAGGGGAAGCTCCAGCTAGATTAAAGTGAAGCTCAGACCTGTGGTGTCATCTGTGTATATATTTTACCAAGTTGATTATCTTGCTGGTTCACTATTGATCCTAATCCTCTGATCAATCACGTTGCATGTATGTTAGCTTGTATTCAAACTGCTTTGGAGGCACCCAGACACAAAATGCAGTGGATTCCAGGGTCTGCTGTAACAGACAATGTGGAAGGCCAAGCCCACCTGCATCGCTTGGCTTGACAACAAGGACTTGCTTCTTGTAGTACATAATAAAAGCAGATGCAGGCATTCATTTCAAATGAACCAGAACCCTGGGATATTTTATATCACATTAAGAAATCTTAGGAAAGACATTCTGTGGGCATCAAATAAATGCTGTGGGACACTACGCACATCGATGATTCTTTCACCCAGAAAGGTGAATCATAGCAATTAAAACCAAAACAAAACCCACACAAAACCCCACCATCAACAGCAAAAGAAATCCCAGGCTTTAGGGATAGTTCTAATTATGGCTACACATAAAAAAATAAACTGTCATTGCAATGGTTTGGAAAAGGATAATACCTTTTGGCTAAACCTGAGGAAATAAGAATGAGTGAAACATGAGTCCTTCATTGTGAAATGTCTCTAATTTTGATATAGAGTGCAAAGCAGATTTTTTTGCAAAATACAAATACGATCCCAGACTTCCTCATCAAAATATGAGCTACTGTGAAATAGCTACAGCTAAAAGAATACAACCCATACAAATATGAAAAAGCAGTGATTTTTCATGGCATTTATTTCCCAACAAAATTTCATGCTGAGAATTTAGTATTTATTAGTTTGTAGGACACTGAAAGTTCAGATGGTTGCATAGCACTCAAATAATTTGGATGGGATCAATGATTCTCTGCAAGGGAAAGGCTCAATGGGTTACTACAGAGAGAATCCACACCATTCACCTGAGACCTCTAAATAGCTCTGAAGCTCAATAAAGCATATCATTTCTTTGAAAAGCCCAGTTTCCAATTAAAGGATCTATTAATACAATATACATAAGATGATAAAAATGTTTAAATATTGTTGAAGTACATTGGAAGCTGGAGCCAAATTCAACGCCAAGTCCTTACTGTACATTCTATGGTCATGCTCCATTTGTTAAAAAGACAGTGTCTAAACTGTCAGGAGAAGCAGCATGTCCTGCTCCCCAGGGCCGGCTGTGCCTGTCAGCCATACTCCTTTTTAGGATAAAACCCAAAGTGTACAATTCTTCTGCCCTATCAGCTGCCTATGGAAAGGAAGGAAAAAACGCTATGTATCCTTCAGCTAGTAATCCAAGATCAACTGTAGCAAGATCAGTGAAGGACAACTAATAAAGTAATGTTCCACTGTCTTTAATATGCTCTTTTGTAAGCACAGAATACTGACAAGCCAAACTCTAATCTCAGTCCATCTACTCTGAGGCACTTAGATGGAAAAGAGGAACACAGTCAATATCCTGGACCTTGCCTGTAAGAAGAAAGACCAAACGCTCTCAGTGGGCTGAAAGACCTGACGCTCATCCCCACAAAAGAAGAAACAGGGATTTTTCATTAACAAATCAGAAAGGTATATTCCTCAATCATTTCTGACATGATGCACTTAGAATGAGCGAATGAGAAATGTATCAACTAAGCATAGATACCTACAGCAACAAACAGAATAGCTCGCAAGTTACCAAATGAAAATTACATGTTAGTAAATTCAGTATTTATGTTTTTCTAGTTAAAAATGGCATCTTATTTACAAACACAAGCAACTCACCACCTGAGGTAAAAGAAAAAACCAACTCTGGTTATATTTACTTTCGAGGAAACATTGTAGGAAAAGCTCCTTTCTTTTCAAGTTTACATTTTTCTTTTGTTATTGGTTCCAGATCACTCTCTTTTGTTTTTATTTCCACATGAGTTCTCTTCAGGCATGTGTGTTTGCAAGGATTTATGTGCCACTATGTATAAAAAAAGGTCAGAAGATACACTCTAATAGAGGAGACCATGCTTTTTCTCTGGAAGGTGAGTCTATACGTTATTGAAGGGAATTATCTATAAGTCCAGGAGGGCACCCCACTTTCGCTTCTTCTAAGACTTTTTGTAGACATACGTCCTAGTAGGTATTTCATTTACCAAAACTTTTACAAGTAACGAAAGTGCATTTTGCACAAAGGAGAAAAGGATACAAGCAATCATCTCTCTCACTATGGCTACCTCCCTTACACGCAGGTGAGTGAAATCTAGGCCATAATGCAATTTTGCCATTGGCTTTAATTTCACATGGAGCACTTGCCCACCATTTCTGCTATGGAGAAGCCAGGCTTGTTGATGCGATTAGAAGGATATGGCACATAACAGAGCTGGCCTGCATTACAAGGACATTTATATAACATAAATTCCTTCTGAGTGTGGCAGAGCTACCTCAGGGCAACTCTGCTGCATCCTTCAGGAGTGCTGGATTTTTAAAAAATTATTTTAATTTTTTCCTTTAATCTCAGGTTTTGGGAACTCGGTGGTTTGTGTTTTTTTTTTTTCCTCAGGTACTTGGCAGCACATCAACTCCAGAAATTGCTGCATTTCTGTGACCTTTAGATTCTAAACTAAGTAAAGTTTGAATTTCCTGGTTTCCTCATTTCTCTGTATTAGTTTCCTTCCCTTCTTCTGATTGTATTAGTGCTATTAGAACTTTTCCTTCCACACTATAACCCCAGGATTTATCAAATTAAATGCTGCTTGGAGGGTTTGGGATTTGAGTTCTGAATCTTGTTGTTGAAGTCCTGAAAGTATTCTAGCTGAATGCTGAGTTATTAATCCTTAGCCATCATTTAAATCTTAACAGTGTCAAGCAGTTAATGAATAAAGAAGTGCAGCACAGCATTTGAAAAGATGCACGCCGTAATAGTAAACATTATTTCCTCAAACGAGAGAGTCTTGATTCTTGATGGCTCAAATGACTTTGAATATGTTTACGCCTCTGTTTTCTTTGAGCTTGCTTTTGAGTATGACTTCTGCTACACAGCGAAAATCCATAATTACTGTGTTTGTTTTCAACATGACTGGCACCTGTAGAACATGGACTCACTGGCTGTGCAATTACATCAGTGCTGTGCATTGACCTTGAATTTTGAGAGGGCCAGCTGCCAGAAAAAGAAATCTTGTATTTCATTGACTCATTAAATTAAACTCATTTTTAACAAAAATAATCATGGGTGAATCGCCATATGTTCTGGAATTCTAGGAGACTGAGAAGATTTTTAAATAATCAAGAGTTCAGAGCTATTCTGTTGAACGAGGATGTTTTCAACATTTCCATGTAAGCTACATTTATAATCCAGCTGAACATAAAGCTTTGAAACAGGAGGCAAAGCAGGTAAAGATACAAATGATGCTGGGAGTTGGAGACTGTTGGCCAACAGATGTAAGTAGTAATTTTAGTCATGTAGTTTTGAAGTAATTTAGAAGTCAGTAGATGAAGAAAATGTTACAATGACTAAGGTAAATCTGTAAGAAAAACTTATGAGATGGCAGAACTAACTGTGACTTTAAAAAATTTCTATACTGACATATTGTGTCTGGAATTAAATGGAATATAAAAGTTTTTAGAGTTGTTGAATATGATTCAGTGATTCAAAGAAAAGGAGGCGAGCAACAGAATCTGCTGCAAGAGATACACACAAACTTGGTAGGAAGAAAATCCAGAGGAATGGGGACACCATCTGTTCTCTTCCAGTTGTTCTTACATTCGTCACTAAACAAATTATGGCTGCTAAAATACAGATGCACCAATCGCATCATGCAGAACATGAAGAAATAGGCAACCTCTGAGTCAAACTTGAATATTTCTCTGTGCCCAGTCCCTACTTTTTCTACTCTACATATTGTCCTATGAATCTTCTAGAAACACATAGACAGACCCATCACATTTAAGAATGTGCTAACATTATTTATGAATTTCTACTAAGCAGAGTGAGTTTAGTTAACGGTGGTAAAACTCAGGCTACAGTTTATGATTTCATTAAACATTTGCTGAATCTTAAATAACAAGAAATTGAAAAGTTTCCTTCAGAACTAGACTTTTGAGATAGTTATATAGTCTTATATAGTTACATAGACTATAGATAAAGTTATATAGACTTTTGAGATTATACGGACTATATAGATAAGAGTTATATAGACTATACAGACATTCAGAAACTTCAGAGTTGTCTTCTGCCTTTACTATCTACTGAAATTATTCTTTCTTTTGCTTTAATTCATCTCACAGGCAACTATGTTGTACCAGGTCCTAAGATCACAGCCATCATAAGGCATTCAGTCCTTCTGGGAGTGTTGGAGATCCCTATTATGAGTTCTTTCTTTGAATCTTCCTTTTTTCCATCCAAAGATGACTTAGGTGGTGATCTGTGATCAGCAAAGCTTCCTGAGAGCCAGCCACAGTGCTCATTTAAAGGAATACCAGATAGGTAACTGCTTAGATGTTAGATTTTGGGTTACTATTGATGACTTAAGGAAAACCTAAATCCAGATCCTGCATGCAACTGTAATCAGAATGATTTCTGATCAACCTGCCACTGAGCTTTATTTTCTGGGACTGTTTCTGCTCTTACTTTAAGACATTTAATCGTATACCTCACAAGAAATAACAGCAAGATCTATATGTCACTTCCCAAAGAAAAACTCTTGAAGACCTTTTTGTAAGGCAGCGCCTTACTAACACAGACATCTGTGCTAATCAGTGCTGAACTTTAGAAGAACTGATTTGTTTTGTTTAATACAAACCCCTGTGGTTTGGGAAGGCTCAGCTTTTACAGACTGAGTTTGCACACCCTTCATTTCTTTGAAGTAATCTGTGAGAATGCCCATTGATCTCTTACTTCGTTACGGTGACTAGAAGTTTTCCAGAGTGTATGGCAAGTCATATTGCTGACTGATTTCTGCATAAAACAAAACTGCAGTGAGCTTGAGTGTGAAAAAGAGAATAGGTGATAAAGAGAATATTATGTTGCATTAGATGGTAAGAAGATACATCATCTTCAAAGATTAAATCAAGATCATTATGTGAGCTTCTTTTATTAAATAAATGATGTTTAGACAAACAGAAGTGGGAAGCAGAACTTAGAAGTAGGTACAATAAAAATACGGTAATTTGTTGCAAAAATCTATTACACAAATCTGTATATTATTTATTTAAAAACCTCAAAGTGGGCTAATAATATTTTTTAAAATTAAATTCCACCTTCTAGACTGAAGTGTTATGGGCAGATTAATGGTTTTAGCTGTAGCTTTTTTGATCTACTTTTACTCTTGGCCAGCAACATCTTTGCCTCTTTTTCCTTACAAGCTATAAACTTCAGCTAAACCAACTGACTATACTGCTGTGTGGATTTTTAGGTTGCCTTTTTTTAAAAAGAAGGAAAAATTGCTCATGCAGGTGTTTGCACTGCAGTATTTTATCTGTGTATAACCTCACATGTTGTTCTAATAATTGCATTGTGCAGGGGTGGTGAGCTTTATGTTACCTTGGAGAGAGCAATGGAACCTCCCTTCAGCTTCTAGGCTGCCTGATTTCTGATCATATCAATCTGTCATGTACTGACACACATAGATACACACATACAAATATATCTAAATATGTATAAAATTACAAGAATCCTATACCACTCCATTTAGATACACTGCAGGATTTTCAGGGGTTACTTTGGCTTTTTGTTGGTTGGTTAGTTGGCTTTGTCTGTTTTTTTTAAGGACATTCCTTGCAGCTTTTATTCTAACAAAGATGCAATGAAGGCCTGGGCAGTAAACAGGTTGAATGGTTGAGACAGAGTGTCTCAATAGTATTTAAACACAGAGTTTGGGGACATAAAGCACGTTCAGGAATCTGAAAGAGAATTCCTGGCAGTGGAACCAGAAGTTAGAAGAAAATAGACCACTCTGACCACTAAAGAATCATGCCAGATCTACAATAGGACATACAAGTCATGATAAGCTGGTCTGTTTACCAAAGATAAGATATTCAAATGTCTAATATATTCAGATGTATTACTTCTTTCAGTTTCATCCAACTCTGTTCCAATGGAAATAGCAAGTGGGACCTCAAGACCCTCCAGTTTTCCCATGGGTCAAGCTTTCTCCTTTTTGCCAGGTGAAGCATCCCAGGCATCCACAGCACGTCCAAATTCCTTCTTCTGGCAATGACTTGTTAAAAGACACAATTCCTGGGAAGCCTCTGAATATGATAATTATTTTACTACATGTTATTTTCTATTTCTTCCATTTAGAAGTAAACCAAAATACTGCTTGCAGTCAAGGAACACTTAGTAGGCAATCACAATTACAAGGTATGTTACTACTACTTATTGGTCTTCACACTAGCTAGAAACACAGAACAAACAAAAATAGTGTCCATAAGGCCTTCAGTACATGAAGCCAGCACTTTCAGTTCAATTTGAATACTATATTTTTTTCTATTGCTAAATTCTTAAATCAGAACAATCATATGACAGTAGCAAGCTTGGAATTGATGTGAATGATACATGAGAAGAAAGAAATGCAGAATTCCTTGCTTCCCCATCAAGACAAGCTCTGACTGTGCTGGTAGCACTTCTTGTCATGGCACAGTGCTGCTTCACCCCATTCACTAACTTGGACACAGACAGATGAGATTATCCAGTTCTAGAGCTAGTGCAGTCAGGGGTAGCTTTGGGATCCCTGTACTTCATATAGAAATATTAACCAACAGCTTTGACCTCTATAGAGACACTGAAATTTTTCTAAACTGGAACAAAGCAGCTGCCACAAAACCTGAGAGTAGTTCAAAATAGAAATAAGGAAAAAAAAAAAAAAAATCTGTGCCTGTGGACAGAAAATCCTAAATGCTATTCAGCATGTCAGAAAGAGAAGACAAAAAGATAGAATAAGATTTATTCATCGCTGGCAAAATTTATTAATTACAGTTTCAAGCTGATAGTGCTACCTGTGGGAATTACAGTAATTCCTCAGAACCAACAACAGGGAAAGACAAACCAAAGACGCTGGGAATTTTTAAGAGAGCAGCTTGTTTTAAAAAATATTCCCATTTTTCCTATCTATTTATGTTGTACCAAGTGAAGTCAGATGCAAATATATTCATAAACCAGAGAAAAATATTCTGCAAAGTCAAAGTTCAGGTCAAAGATTGAACATAAGGAAGCTCAGCATATCCACATGGTTCTCTTATCAAGGCTTATTAACTAAAAGCAAGCCTAACCAAACCAGCGTGTGTATAGTGCATGTGCATTGATCTACATACAAACATACAGGTAAAAAATTAAAAATATTACAGAAGAGATGAAAACATCACCTGGGCACTGAAATATTTGATCTTCATTTAGATTAAGAGAAAACTTCTTGTATACATTCACTTAAAAAATGAACTATAAAATTGGCGTTTAAAATTCTAACAGTAATCAGGCCTCCGGGATACCAAAGACAGAGCTGAGCAAATGATGGTATGGGGAAAGGGAAGACAGAAAACAATCCACTTAACCATCCTGACAATAGACCTTTTTTTTCTGCTGAGCTTTGTATAAGCTAGAGGGATGACAGTCTCCCCAACTAATTTTATCCTTCTATTACATTTCTTTCCCTGACAGAAGGTCTCGAGCTATCATTCCAGCTGATCGACTGCTTGATGTTCTGCATCAGAACTTGAGGCAGCCATTAGCATTGCGGAGGCCCTCAAATGACTTTGGTCAATCAATGTAAAACATGACCAAATATTAATTACTGCATTTAGCCTGCCTAAAATGTACAAAGCTCTGGGAAAAAAAAGATTGAATTTTACTAGAGTTGATGTGCTGGTTTAGACTAATGCAGTGATTTTATAAACAGATTGAATTCCTGTACACAACACCACCTCATTTTAAATGCCTCACCTTAGTCTTTTTAGAAAATAGGTTCACCTAAAATATAGACCTAAAAATGTGCCCTTAATCACTTGAAAATTATTTTTTAAAGCATCTTGGAAAGGATGTTATAACGTAGAAGATTTTATAGTAGAACAAACCGAAACTAAACTCCAGAAGTACAACAGAAATCAAAACAGGAATACACAAACCTTTAAACAGATAAGGTTCGGTAGAGCAAAGAATCTAAAGAAGTGTATGTTTACCCTGACAGGCTCTTTCTTCCCTTGCTATTTTTCCTTCTTCTATTTTTCTATTATTTTAGAAACTCTATCTTCCCCGTCTTGTCAGAAAAATCACTCAAATATCAAAGCTGTATTTCTACACCAGTATACTGTTGTCTAGTCATATTTGGTACCTATCCATGTGACAGCTTGCTTGTGTTTCATCATTATTAAAAATGTAATATAGCTTGCAAATAACTTTTTAATTAGGAGTCTGGATTGTTGCTAATATTAGATATAACATTTCCTTGTATTTGATAGTCAAACAGCTCTAAAACAGCTCCGTTGTGCACTGAGGTTGGCAAATGGAAAAAGGGGATCACCTTTTCTCACCTTTGTACTAATTACCTTCCGTTTAATGCCATCTAATCTCTGAGAGGATTTTTAATTGCTTCCTATTTTATTTGGAGACAGGTACAGGCTAAAATTATACTACTAATTAACTGATTTCTTTTCCATGATTGTTAAGAATTCCAGGGAAAACACATAGGAAAAAAAATGTTATTTAAAACCAGGCAATTTCTGTCAGGTAGTAATACCCTGAGTAACTGTCCCAAATTATTCAGGACTCACTGTGTGCTGGACATGGCTGAACCTAACTAAAGGTTAAGGGGACAGACTGAATAGAAAACACTGACAAAATGCAACAGACTGTGCGGCAGAAGGATTTTGTTCCCCGATGCAAGATATGTAAGGGCAAGTTACATGAAGTTTCCTTGAATTGAAGAAAAGAATGGAAGGTGAAGCAGCTGGAATGACCCTGTGTGCCAGCATACTCCTAAATACCACCCACCGCAGCAAGCCAGCTTGCTACCCTTGAACAATACACACAGCAACTGCAATATTGAAATACTTGCAATATGGAACAAAGGCAACAGAACTACATTTGAAACATTTATCGGCATGTGCCAGGGATTTAACAAAGTTGAAGCAGGCTGATTGTTTGTAAAGAGTATTTCTTTCTGTTTGTGAAATATTCACAGAAATCATGATAATTTAAAACCAGTCCATCTTTACACAAAATTATTCAACAAAAATATGTTAGGCTTAATTCTGTTTTGTGGGCTTGACTGAGATGATAATGTAGGTTATAAAAGAAACAAGCCAAATTCCTTGCTCCTCCTCAAACTCCTCATGTGAAAAAAAAACAAACCTGGAGGTGTTGAAGGCCAGGCTGGATGGGGCTTTGAGCAACCTGATCTCGTGGGAGGTGCCCCTGCCCATGGCAGGGGGGCTGGACCTAGATCATCTTTAAGGTCCCATCCAACACAACCCATTCTATGATTCTGTGATAACTGAGTTTGCCTTTGGGTATTTTAATTGTAATTCTTAAAACCATTAGCTCTCTAGACATCTCAAGTTCATATGTCATTTTCCTAGGAAACAGCATTTCTGCTCCCGTGGAGGCCTAAAAATATCTGTCTGCTAAGCACTTAGCTTCCTAGTTTATGGCAAGTCCTTTCAAGGTACAGTCAGCTTGGCATTGTTGTCCCTATCCCAGTGAAGTGCCAAATGGCAGCGTGTGCACTATCATTACATTTTCTGAGTCCGACTTTGATGAAAACCGCGATTGTCTTCCAGCTGACTTGGAGTTTGAACTGAATCTCAATTCTCACATCTTCCTTGGGGAAGTCAAGCTTGCATCATTCACCAAAAAAAGCAAAAAGGAAGGCGTGAAAGGTTTGCTCGCTGTACCTGCTTTCACGTATGCTTGCCTCCTGAATTGAAAAATACTTTTGCATCTAAAGAAAAGCAAGAAAAGTACTGTTGCTATAAATAATGCGTATTGCTTTTGCAGAGGTGAAAAAGGTGGTTGATGAGTGTCCTTATCTCAAGCTGAAGAGGGAAGCAGAAAAGGAATAGATTGTGCTAAGACGTAGTCTGAGATGCTCTGTTCCACACGTAACTTTGAAAACACTGAAAAAACCTCAAGCACAAAGTCATAGTATCCTGCACACATTTCAAGAGAAGGATAAGGGGATAAATTTGGTGTGCAGGCAGAAATTAGAAACACACCCTTATGAGCAACCCATGAGACTACTGAAGTACAGAATTCTATTAACTGTGGTACACCTTTAAGTCTTACCCTTGAAAATTCATAGCAGACTTGTATAGGGAGTCATTAGTTTATTAAAAATTAGTCCACAGTCTAGTAGCTAAGAGAAAACATTAGGTAAACTGAGTTTCTATGCTTTTCAAACCAAAAGAAAAGAAAATGACTTCTCATAAACAGTTCAGCAAGAACAGAGTATTTCCCTGTTGCCTCAAGTTACCAACCGACCAAAACCACATTCTATGACTTTTTAAACACATCTCTCAATTCTGGTGTCTGCCTTAAGAAAACAACAGATAAGATACATGTATATGTTTCAGAAGCTGAATCCTGTTATCATTTTTATAAGGTCACATGCTGAACACAGGAAATTGAAAACCTGTGAAGGAAAAGTACTGTTGCAAATGGGCTTATTCCTGTGTAGGTTTTGGCATTTTTTTTCCATTTCTGAATTGATTTGACTTTCCTCTAATACTTTATTCTTGAAAATATAACCTTTTTCTTTAGAGTTATTACTAGTCGAATCGCTTGATATTTTATAAACCATACTTAGATTTGTTTCATCTGATGTTCAAATTCAAATACAGAAAACACAAGGCTCTGAGCCATATAACGACTCTGATACAAAATATCTACATTTCTAAAATTAGATGAGACCTTCTCCCAAGTCCATTGAAAGACAAGAGATATTTTAGTCTTTTTTGATTTAGCCTCACTGTTTCACTGCTTTTTTTTTTTTTCCTATGAGTTTGCTGAATATATTCTGCAAAACTATTTACATTTATCAAATCTACTCACTGATTGTAAATGAGTGTCTTTCATTCACAATCAAGGAAGAACCTCAGAATTTCCCAAAATAGTAACGGCTGTTTGGGTATTTTTGTTGATCATATTTCAGTCATTTTTTCTGAACTAACAGAGCTAAACTCATGACTCTAATGTGTTTGAACATGTATTAGTTACCAAAGACCGAAGAACACACAGTTTGTAAAGCAAAACAAATTAGGCAAATAAACATCAATAATTTAACACCTTGAACTTTCCATGCAGTGCATGCTTTTCCTGCTATAAATGTAAAACAAAGTCTTTCTAGAATTAGATATAATCTTTCCATCTTGGGAACAGGCCTGGAGAGTGATGATCTGATATCCTTTTCCAACCTGTACAGAGATCATGATCAAGCAGGCACATCCTATGTCCCTTTCAAACAATAATGAAAAATTACTAAACCTAATTAAATGTCCATTTCTTGGCCCTCTCCACAGTTCTGTACAAGGCATCTGAACAAACAAAAAGGTCATTTATAATGGATGATATCAAGTTATGATCAATACTCATGTAAAATTCAGCATCTTATTGAAAACAGTTTGATACAATGCAAAAAAGGTGAATAATACATGAAGTTCTTCCTCCACGAGTGCTGCTTCACACCATTTAAGATGTAAAGGGTGTTGATTTAAAACATAACCCACAACTATTGCAAAATATTTTAGCCTTAAGGAGTTTACACAAAGTGAACACAAAGCTACCCCAGGAGCACAGCTAAAAGGCATAATTAGAATCTCACACCATACCGCCTTCCGGAAGGAAAACTCTTTATGCTCTTCAATGATGAACCTTTGACAGGAGTGGTTTTAAATACACAGCACGGGGACAGGCAGAACTGAGGACAGTAAGCATGTTATCCTGCAGGTTCTGAAATTATTAATGAGCTGCAGGACTCAGTCTTTTATTGAATTAATTATAATTAATCAAATTTGCCTGACTCCAATGAAAGTGAACCAATAGCTGGGTGGGCACAGTGATCTATCACTTCGACATACTGATTATTGGATTTGCTAGTCCTTTAGGACATAAATCTTACCCGGTCTTAGTCAACTAACCATTAGATGGCTATTCTTAGGTATTTGTAGGTCTTTTTCTATAGTTACTGAAGACCTACAAACATCTCTAGAAGCTACTTCTTCTCTCCCCGTTTGATTTTTAATTTAGGATCCTTTGGGATGACTTATCTTCTGGATGTTCTTCAACAGATAGTTGTCTGAGCTCTCTCTCAATATCTCAAAGCTTAGAAGGTTTGTATTAGGTAAGAAAATACAGTTCCTGGAGAGTGTCAGAGATATGCTGTGGAACAAACCGGATTTCTGGAGCTATTATAAACATAAATACGTGTTTGAATTTTAAAAATAAACTGCATTCTGTATAAATCCCACCCTATTCTTATAATGTTAATTGTATAATTCCAGTAAATTTTTTCACAGTCCTTTAAAAAAAATACCAATCATTTGAAATACGTAGGATGCAAAAATAAAACAAGTGAGACAATTAATAAAGGATGTAGTAGCAAGTTAGACACCGCATTTGAAATAGCTACTCAAGCAGCCACAGAGACTATGTGTCAAAAAATATATCCTGTAAGTGGTTTGCAGGTTAGACAGAGTAAGTCCAATTTTATCCTTTCAATATAATGCTATTTCTTCCAATAATGATAGCTGTGGCAACTTTTACCATCCATTCTGTTATTGAAGGAGGATTAAGATATTTCTAATGTCATAAAAGTACTCATTGGGAAAGAGCGATGGTTATTAAAAAAGTGCTCTAAAATTAGATGATTCAATAATGTCAGGATTCACACCTAACAGACAAGTCTAGCAGGTAATGATCGGGGGACATAGAGCTACCACTGGTCTACACACCTCTTCAAATGGAAGCTATTTTCTTTGAGGACAGCAAAAGAAAACTAATCTTGGAACAAAAATACCAAGGAATATTGACCTCTCTGTCAGGTTTGGTTGATTGGATGAATATAGTCTAGGCAAGGTTTAACAATAACCTAAAATCTGTCTTATTTACCACAGGTAAGAGTGATGAGGAGAGTGGTTACTTCACCGTTTTACCAAATTTTGCACTTATAATTACAGACAGTTGTTCACTTTTTTGGTATGAAAATGGGGCGGGTTATATTGGAGGGCAATTGATCTAACACTTGCTAGACTGCTTTAGAAAGAGAAGGCTACCAGATTTCAAACAATAACATCTAGGAAGAAAGCACTGAAGGGCTTCCTTCCACAGGTACTCTGGGCCAAAGACAGAGTAAAAGTAACTTGGAGACATCTTAATTCCATTTCTTTTCAGAAAGCTAGCGCTACTCTAGACCTCTGAAACACAATATAAGAGGTTCTATTCTTTTCTACACAGCAAAATACAGATATATCCCACCTCAGCAAAACAGAAAATGAGCTTAGATGAAAGCTAATTTAGCAAGCTGGGAAGCTGTTTGTTGAACAAACGTGAACATGCACCATTATCTCTCCTAGAATAAAAGCCAGGAAAAAGAAAATAGAAACAGTAACTAGTTTGTGATGCATAAAGACAATTTTCCATCAATTCTTAGCTAGTCTTCACTTTCAGAAAGCTACAATCTTTTCTGGAACCAATGCTTCTACCTGTGCTTTATTCTTGCATTGTGTTCCATTAAGACCAGGGATGAGAGAATTGCTCCCTTTCCCACTCTCCTTTTCTTTCCAGGTTTACATTTCCTCAGACGCGTTCAGTATTTTTTAGCATTGCTCTGCATGTTCAGGAGAGGTGCCAATCTGTTTGCCATCAAAGCTCAAAAGCTGAAGTACACCCTCAAGCAAAGGGTGACCAGCCAGTGGTCCTTCTGTCCTCAGAGATATTTCAACTCATTTCCTTGAGAGCATTAAGAGGCGGTTTGACTCTCTGCCCCTTTGCTTCTCAAACACCATTTTTTCTTCACTTTTCCTTAGATAATAGTTGGAATTACTCCTAATAATTCTAAAAATATTAGATTTGTTTACTTGAAGACTGGTATAACAACACTGGAATGTTTGGCTCTACATCATTGCTCTCCTGTTACCACCCACAAACAAGACTAGAGTCTGTAGGATATTTATTGCACTGGCATTTCTCATGTGTCAACTGTATTTTTCAGCATGGAGCTAACACTTTTTTTCCCTTTTTTTTTTTTTTTCCTCCTTCTGAGGTTAAATATCTACTTCTAGCTCCAGGAGGCTGAAATCCTTTCCTGCAGTCCCTTTCTTTTTTTGCAATGCATTCCAGTTCCGGAAGTTTGTTTCATTGGTTTTTGGTTTGCTTTTTGTTTATTTTAAACAGTCTGTTTTTCTAATTCTTATCTATGCTTTCAGAAATACAGAATGTGGAGCATTTGCATTTAAAATTTTGATTGACTCTTCACATGCAAGTGTGTGTGTACACGTACAAAGTGCTTCCTATTTTCATGTTTGCATTTTGTGCCTTACAGATTTCGTGTATTAAAATAAAAGCTGTTCAGTCTTCCTGAAATTGGATATCACTACTAGCACCTAAAAAATAAGTTCCTTGGTAACTTCAAACAATAAAGACGTGACATGTGCTTGGCTGCAGTGAATGAATGTTGAGGCAGGTCTGACAGGGCCACCATTGCGTTTTCATTACTGTAAATCATTGCTTGAAAAACTGCTGAGAAATTTAATTGTCTTCTGAAACCTGGGAGGTGCATCTCGCAAAGGTGAGAATGACAAGGTTGTTGTCAAAAAGACATTGAAAACACGTTTCGAAGAGAGTGCTTCAGCTAAGTCCAGAATGTAAAGCTAATGCCTTTTCTGAGTTTCACAAGCTAAATAAGAAAGATAGAAGCATTCTTGTCATGTCTCCTTCCTAAGCTGAAAGTCAATAGTAGACAGACAGATGTGTGTGAACAGCTTAGTTTGGTGTGCTAAATAAAGAATCCTGTGGCCATTATCAGATGCTAGTTTGCTTTTCATAAACTCAATTTGATTGTATGAGGGGATGAAGGGAGAGTTTCATGGTGTCTCAAGGACAGCATTTGTGATACATGTTTAACTACCGCTTGAGCCTTGAAATTTCTAGTGAGGTATGATTCTCTCTGATCTCAGCATCTTACACAAGGACTCAGGACTGAACTCTTCAGTACTACTGGTATTAAGCTATTATCTCTGGAGCTTCCTCCTTTCCTGCAGCAAAACAGCAGCACTGTGATTAATACAGTAACTGGTGACACATTTTACATTTATAATAGCTTGAATTACCAATTGCCTTTAAAAACAAACAAACAACGACAGCAAGTTTTTAATCACAGAATCACACAGAATTTACTAGTCTGGAAAAGACCTTTAAGATCATCAAGTTCAATTACTAACCTAACACTAATCAAAGAAGAACATCCAAAAATTCATAGAAATTTGTGTTTAGTGAGTACAGTATAATAGAATATCAGCAGCCACAGTTTAAACGTGTGCATAAAGATATTCTATCTGTTGTATAAAATGAGGCTTCATCCATTCTCACTCCCCAAACTTTTCGATAACAGAGTCTAATGCATTTTTCTAGCAATACTGCAGCATATTTGCATATATAAGTGTATGTATATGTTACAGAAGGAAAATCCCTTCACCTACTCCTAATGCAGCTTTCTAATAAGGTGTCTAACAGAGGGGTGATAGGATTTTGGTGCTATAAACAAATGGGAATTTTTATTCAAGGCTTCTGGGTATGCACAGACCACACAGAGGTTTGGCTCTTGCTTCTAAGGGTCTGCTGTTCCTTGGGTTTTGCTAATTATCAGCTGCAGGATCTGACTGGACTATAGCCCAGTTGGGCAAACCTGAAATGATCTAACCTCCACCGCATCGACTGTCAGTGTAAACTAATGCGCGGCTTACCGAAGTGTTCATCGGCCAACTGCACGAGCTCTTTCGAAGACACAAGCAATGCAAATACGTTGACAAACGGCAGAACGCTGCAGGCGTGCTCCACTTTCTGTCTAGGTTCATAGACCAAAATGTCAACCTCGCTCCCCAAAGGGATAACGCAGCCTTCAGGACAGCAGAGGCTCACTTCAAGTCACTAGAAGGAGCTAACTCAGGTTTAATAAATACTCAGGTATCAGAGCACTAGCTTCAGTGTAAGTTCTATGAAGCTGCAGCCTGAAATATTTATAGCTTATATTCAAAAGTTTTCTCAACATTTATATACCTGCTATTTGAGAAGATATTTGTATTTACAAAGAAAACAGTACTACCTGTGCTGAAGATATCCTAAACCCACAAAAATAAAATTCCCAAGCTGCCACTAGAAATATGACTGACAGAAGAACAAGTACATTCTGGAATTCTAAAAAGGCTAATCTTAATACAACCATTCAAGAATAAAAATGAGTGACTACAACTATAGTTTTACAGAGAATCTTTACAAGCTTTTCTCACATCCAAATGAAATAGTAGGATACAAAGACAAACAGTGGAATGTAAGATTAAATTATGTATAAATTGTTTCTTTAAAAACACAAACTTCTTTTTAAATAGTAGACATGACATGGATATATTGAAAACGATGAATTCATGCTAACACTTGCTCACTTGTAAAATTTTAGAAATTATACACTCACATTTGCAATACTAATTTGGACTTTCAAAACAGCAGAGATATGATTCAGTAGGAATTTTTGCTTGGAAAAAACTTTTCTTCCTTAGCCAAAAATTTGCTCTGCAAACACTTTCTGGTAGCAATGGAATCAACACAAAACTGGATCTACAACCAAAGCACGATTATATAAACACACCTACAGAATTGTTCGAGACCCATTAGCAGTACCCCATCAATATCTTTTGTTTTACCCAGTGAACTCTGAAGCAGCTAAACAGATGAACGGGGAAGTCTGAGGGCAATCAAACACAGAATACTTTTGACGGTTTCTCAATTTCAGAAACACCGGTGCCGATTATTGCACAACTCTGAGTACAGAGACTGCTCCATAGTCCTCAGGGGCTCTCGTTTCCACCTGTTGTAGTACCCTAATGGCTCTTTTGTACAGCGGTGTATTAATTATGGAAGAAAAAAATTATATGCAATGCTGATGTGGAGGCAAACAAGGAGGAAAGGAAGACTGTTTTCAGTTAGAAAACAGCTTGTGAAAGGAAAGGCTTTAGCCGTTGCTTTTCCTTAGGCTAGGATGCTACGAAAGGTACTTGGTGATGAAGGGCTCACAGGGGAGGGGGAATCCAAAGAAACCTCAAAACCAACCAACAAACAAACAAATCCAACTCAAAATAGTGGTGCGAAGCCTTGTTTGAAAAGGAAGATCATGTAGTTAGAACACGCTATCGGACTTGAGGCCAACTTTCCCTGCTTCTCTGCAAAGAGAAAATAGCAAACTCCATCACAACCTTACGTCCAGATAGAGGAGACATTCAAATCTAGTTGCAATGGGGAAAAATATTCAGATAAAATAAAAGCTGCAGATGCAACTGAGCTGTTATCTGTTTTACCAAACTCAAAAGTTTTCCCATTTCTGAGTCAAGTTCCTCCTCATGCAAAATATGCAGGCAGTGTTGACAAGGGCTCTATATTTTGACAGAAATAGATTTTGACAGAGAGAGATGGAGAAAACCAAGGCAGGGCTTTCTCTTTTTCTCCACACCAGCTCCTCTCCTCCTTAGTATTCATTTGATTTCCTCATGTGTTTTGCTACTCATAGCTCTCCGTTAACATTGCTTCATTTTACCCTTCCAGCCAGACTTTAAGTCAGCAGATGTCCTCAACATTTTTTCCTACCCAGTCGTCCCTGCAGTTGGATCATATGCAGACTCACAGGGCATTGATCCCACACGTTTAATACTGGCCCATCTGATCATTCTCTTTTACTCCTCCTTCTCTGAAATCAATCTATATCACTCCATAGCTCCCGTTTCTCTCAACCAGAATTTTGCCCATTTCTTTATTTTTTCCCCAGCCAAATTAGCATTTACTACTTTTTTCTTGTTTTTCAAATAACTGCATGAAATGTAAAATTGGCTAATAAATAGTGTTTGAACTTATGCTAAATAGGGGGAAAATACCTTGTATAAATTATTTGATTACTTTGAGTTGAACTATTTTGTCACACTGCTGTAATGAGAATTCCTGGAAATCAAACATTTTGCTTTATAAGACCGTTGTAAAAGTGGGCTTGATGATTTTGTCACATCCCCATGTATAATGTATGATGAATGGTACTCAGTACACCTAATATAGATAACATTTTTAAAGGAGTTTGAGTGTTTACTGAATTGTAGCTTCTTATTCATCACAGCAAATTAATTTTAAACCTTTTACTAAACAGTATTTGTTAATCAGTATGAATGAACACAACAGCATCATATGCTAAATCTACTTTAAAAAAGGGAGCGTCTTCAACACAATATTTGATTTAGTAAGTTGCAGGGGCTTAATGAATCCATCAGGACATTTACTGTGTAATCAGAATTCCAAGCAAAAGAAAGTAGGAACTAAAATTTAAAAGAAAACAGCAAAAGAAAACTTTCATACAATAACGTTTTATAAGACGTGAGTGTCACCTATTTTACCCTGACAGACTACGCCTTGTATTGTCATTTACTTGGGGTTAGGGCTACGCCCCACAGCCTTCCCCAGAAGTTCTTCCACTATTGTTCTTGAAAACTAACACTTTAAGCATACACACTTTAAGTATATCACTGATGCGAGAGCCTGGCAAATAGCGGAAGCAATGTAAGAAAACTAAAAAACAACAATAAATAGAGATAAAGGCAACATATACTCCAAGCATTACCAGTACCAGCCAAAGAAACAGCCACTACCTTGGGGTCTTTCAAGTTACCTGCTCGTATAAAATAGTCTGCTAATATCAATAGCTCATCTCCCCTCAGGTGAAGCCAGGCAGTCACAGACAGCAGGTGCAGATCAGGCAGTACTCACAGAAGCAGCTATTATTACATGAGAGAGGCCTAATTTGGATGTCTCAGAAACAGTAGCAAATGAAGAATAAGAAAATGCCTGTCAACTCAGCAGGAAGCTCAGTGCAACTCTCTGTAGAGGGTAAAATCCCATTCAGTGCCTGAGCAATGAAATTTCCTTCACAGCAGGCCAGAGCAAACTTCCACGGACAAATCAGCACATCAGCAAAAGCCCTTTCAAGGGCTGCTTGTGCTGTGGGACCATTATATCTTTTCTTTCTCTGCTCTCCTCTTGCAGGGAAGAGTTCTGGCTGGAGGACAAGTCGAATGAAAGCAAGAGGCTTCAGAAAGCTCTCTGTTCCCTCCAAAATCTGTTCTGCTATGCATTTTCTTTGTTCTTTCATTCATCCTGCTCCCTTTCTCCCCTCAAGGGAGGAGCAACAAGCTGCAAGAACAGATGTTTCTAATTTCATTAGACACTTCATACTGATACACAGAGTTTTACTTCCTAGTTAAGCAATGACAGGACTCACTGTATCTCAGAGGAGTAGCATGATTCTCAAGAGAGGCTATTCTATATATATTTAATGGTCAAAAATTGCATTTCTTATGTCTATAGGAAAACACAAATAGCATTTTTATGCACTGAGCAAAGTCAGTGCCAAAGATTACTTAGTAAGAATAGGTAGCAAAGAAACATACTTCAGCATTCTCATTTAGAAAAAGTAAAATCTAAACTTATTGTATAAAATGTATATGCAAAACCCTCATACAGTTTCAAACCGTCTCCAAACAATTGCCTAGAATTATTTTTTTTAAAAAAGGATTTCCTAAAATGTTAAGTATAAAATAAGTTCAATCCATAGATGTATTTTTTCCTGTTATCTTTCTTCACCTGCTTCTTTATCCCTCTTGATCCCAGTTCATGAAATTCTAAAACTTGCTAATCTAGAAAAAGACACAAACCAAAACTTCATATATTAAAAACCCCCAAACATACCATAACTCACAAAGGGCACCCAGCTGGAAATCTTCTGGTTTAAAGAACAAAAGCAAATTAAAAAATTAACTTTCTGTTTTCCTCTAGCATTTATTCTATCCTGTGCTATGCCAGGACTCCATAAATATGGGGATTCTGATCCTGGTTATGCAGCCCTGACAGAGAACCGTCACCCCATTTCAAAAGTCCTCTTAAACAACTATGGCTTGATGAAATCACAGTTCAAAGCTGGGGAAATGCTCATTTTCTTCTAAACCAGGCAGCAGGATGTGCTTTTGTTACTTTTACACAGGAGAAAAGAGCTCATTGTCCAGATCAGAGTGAGTACCTGAGAAAGGAGCAGTGAATCCTCACTTGCCTGTACCGCAGCTGCAGGAAGCGTTTCCTGCCTTGCCCTCCACAAGGGTTATAAGGACTGGAGCAGGTGTTTGTAGCTGGGTTAGAGAAACTCAGCTGACATGAGTATTACTGAGGTGTTGGGAAACTGTGATTGCAATCACTGTGAGATTGGATGAGCCTGGAGTTCCCAGATATTGCAGTCTGCACATTTTCAAAATTAACATAATAATTTCAAATTAAGAATCTTAAAAGCAGTATTACACTGGCATATTTGTGACACAGCAAAACTTTAAAAAACTCTCCATAGGGCTACTTTGACCATTGTCTTTTTTTTTTTTTTTCACAAAGATCATTATTATCTCCTGAATGTGACAGAGCTCCCACAGTGTCTAAAAGCATAGCTGTGGGTTTAATAAGATGGACATACACAGAGTAAAATGTGATGTATACAAACTCTACAGAGTCCTTTAGGAATGTCTCTAGAGATTTTTTTTGATATAAGGAATATGATCATTAAAAAAAAAAACAAGAACGAAAATGTTTGAAAACACTGGAGGCAGAGGAGGACTTTTTTTTTTAATCTAGTCTTGTCTAGCTCTGAGAATTAATTCAGATAGTAAACTGTATTTTTTATTTCTCTGGCAACACAGCCAGATTAAACAGATGACTATCCTACAAATAAAATGAAAAATAAATAAAAAGCCTTGCTAATCATCTACCAATTGCTATACGTAGGTATGTCAGAAGCTGCATTGAGCTTTCTAGTCTAACTGAAAGATTTAGTTTTAGGGTTCATATTGTCAGGCATAAAGATCTCAGGGTAAAGTCCCCTATGAAAGAAATAAGCTAGATCCCTTCTGACATGAAAAAAACAACATAGAGACAGAACAAGGTATCAACTGTCCCAAAGGGATGACAATCATATTCACTGTATATTTCTTTACTTAATTTAATTCTATCCAAAATTGCAGTTTTTGAATAATTTATCTGAACAGATAAATTAATAAAAAGAACTATAAAGAAAAAAAAGAATAAATCAATCCTTCCTAAAAATCCTAAAGACACTCCATAATTTTTTCTCACATTTACTGCTTCTTGTATGTCAGAGCAAAGCAACGGAGTACATTCTGTGGAAAAAACAACAGTCTAAATAAAACATCCTGAATATGAGAAAAGGCCATTCAGCCTAAAGAGGATTGGCCTTCATAATACACATGTTCCCCTAGGATGGTATCTAATTGCTTCCTGAATGACTGCAACATTTGTTCCAACGTCTTTACCCACTACTATTCAACTATGCATTACAGCCAGAGTGAACGAGCCACCCTTTGTATGTTCTAAAATTGTCTTTAACTTCAATTTATACCCTCAATCCTATAGTTTTCATTGTGGTTACAATGGTAAAGGGTGTTGAATTACAGGCACTATTTAGGATTTAATAAACTTCAATTCTCTTTTTAGCATCTTTTTATTTACTATCCAGCACTAGTGGAAGTTCATACTGTCACGACTTTTCTCTCTAAATTTCACCCATCTACTTGAATAATTAAGCAAACCGCTGTATTGCTCAGTCACCCTGTGCCTTGACTCACCTTCAGCTCTCCATAGCAGATTTACCCCACTGTCTGAGATTGTAATAAGAAGTTAGCGCTTACATTTAGTCTGCTCTTGACTGAGTGCCCCTAGAATCTTAACACTGAAATGCAATTCTATCACAAGTTTTTAGCAGATCTATTACATTTTAAAAAGCTGGTATATTTTCCCATCTTCATGGCATAAATTACTTCTGTATGAGCACATACTTGCTCAGCTTCTTACTTTATAATAACTAATTTGTAAAGCTAAGTCTAAAATGGACATAACATTACACATACACATAAGGGAGATACATAAAATTACTTTCCCCTCTCTGCTTCAGTCGGAAATTTCATGCCAATCTACTGCTAGCCAATATCCTTCCACAGATTGCATTTGTAGTAAAGTGGATTTTATATTTCCACAGCTGCAATAAATTGGTTTTGTCCAAACCATTTTCTGTATCTTCAGACTCTCCCTAAACATCCCAAATAACTACATCCTTAGTTTTCCTTTAAAATAAAATAAAGATCTGAGTCATATTTTGAACTAAAAAAGTACTGAATTTTAATGTAAACAGGTGTTTTTTGAATTATAAACTGTGAAAGAAAACTTAGCAATGTAATTAAATCCAAATTATCCAATTTCATGCCTATTAATACTATGAAGCTGAATTGTTTCTTAATCTACTTTGAAGGGTTGTTTTGATATTCAAATTGCCACTACAGAAAAAATGTGGGTGTTTAGTAAGATATCAAGTGGACTTCTGCTGAGCTACCAGAATTCAGTCTTCTAGTTTTTGTGCATGTAGAGCCTTACAATATCCAGCAATTTGTAAAGAGCTTAGATTTCTGAACATATTTCTCAGCTGATGATATGAGGTTTTTATGAAAATAATCAACAAATATTTAGAACATATATATACAAATAATGTTTTAAAATATAGCACAACGATTAAAGGCAGAAGTGTATGCTTCTGGGCTTCTGTATAGGTTTTGGAAGTCAGGCACGTTTATAACAGCAACACACACTGGAATAATTTACAAATAGCAGCAGGTAAACAGTCAGACTGCAGAAGTCCTGAATGCAAGTTTGGCCACCTTTTTTAATGTAACTTTCAGTTTTTAAAAGTGGCTTGAAAGAGAAGTAACTAAATAAAACTTGCTACTGTTGTGCTAGTGAAGGTCAGAAAAAAAGACTTTATGACCTTTGACCATAATACATTAACTGTCTAATGTAAAAAATAATTCAATCACAAGCTCCACCTGTGCGATCACAAGCATCCAAGGTACTAAAGGACGGTCTGAAATAAGCGGGAATTCTGATCCTCTTCTAAACTCAGTTATCCCCTAAATTGTTCACTTGCAAACATCTTGAAAATTCTGTGTACTAAACAAATTGCTTTATATGTACAATGCAGAACACTGATACAGTTTTGGTGATAGCCTTACATAAGTATTTCAATAGAACTATAAATTTTCTCCATGCAGGAAATCCTAGATGTGTATCAAAATACTGGCATATCAATTCTAATTGTTAAAAGCTGATTTTCTTTCTAAAGGGAAACCCATTTTTCAGTGATAAAATTGTCGGCTACAAACGAAGAGGCTGCAAGAGTGAGACCCATTATCTTACTAAGTAAAACATTACATGGGACCAAGACTAATTTATGAATTAATTTAAGAAGATTTGCAGCTTGAGATAAACACCATGTTCCTTATCTGAAGGTGGTATCTAATACTTTTCTTAAAGAAGCAAGTCAACATAGCAGATCCTAAAAGGTAAGCCAAAATCTACTGGGGTATGTATTAGAAAAGCAAACATTTCTGCCTGAACAATATGATCTAGTGCTCTTCATCTTTCAAGTCCAGAAGGTTAATAAAATTCCATTTATTCTAAGAATCTCCATCTAGATAAGTAAAATATAAATGTTTAATTTCTTGTGTTGTCACTTCATAATTGTACCAAAGTTGTTAGTACTGGAGAATCACAAATTTGGAGCAAATTAGCAGGTAGGAAAGATAAAAATTTATTGCTCTGTAACCAAAGTTAGAGTTCTGGGGTTAAAAAGAGGCTAACGAAGCATGAAAAGAATGACACACTGAAAAAAAGAACAGTTACACAGTAAGTTTACAAAATACTCTGAAAGTGATACTGCCACTTCTTTTCATGTTTCATTCCTAAATTTTTGTTGTTAATTTACACTTAACCTGGAATAATCATACAGAGTTCACTATGGATCCACTTCTACCATTCATACTCAAGCAAAATGCACCTTTTCACCACCATGAGACTCGTGACTGAGTGCAGAAAGGAGACTGGTAATGTCAAGCCACACCTTTGCTCCTTCCCATCCCTGTCAACAGCATCTACTACAACAATTTTATGTATAGAGGAAAATCAGAGCACATGATCCTGATTTGAAGTACTTCATAGAATGGTGGAGGTTGGAAGGGATCTCTGGAGTTCATCTCATCCAACCTCCCTGCTAAAGCAGGTTGCCCAGGATCCTGACCAGGTGGGTTTGGAATCTCTTCAGAGAAGGAAACTCTCTGGGCAGCCTGGGCCAGGGTTCTGTCACCCTCATACAAAAGTTATTCCATGTGTTCAGATGGAACTGCCTGTGTTATGGTTTGTGCCTGTTGCCCCTTGTCCTGTCACTGGGCACCAATGAGAAGAGTCTGGCCCCATCATCTTGACACCTATGTTTTAGATACTGGTAAGCACTGATCAGATCCTCTCTCAGTCTTTTCTCTAGGCTAAACAGACCCAGGTCTCTCAGACTTTCCCTGTAAGAAAGATGCTCCTCTCATCACCTTTGATGCTGCTTCTTACAATGGATTTTCTGATGTGTAAATTCTCAGAGGACAATCTACCTCTCATTTATAACTCTATATGGATTTGCTTCTGATTTACACCTATACTGCAATTAATCATTATCCATATTCTCAGAAATTATGTTGCTTGATAGCCAGAGAAAAGCCATCTTGGAAACAGCCACTTAGGAGCACAAGTGCTGCCACAGGAGAAAGGCATCACAGATAGGAAATGAAAGAAAAAGAGTGACAAAGGGACATACGCTGTCATCAGGGTGGGCTTAATATCTGCATAATTGTTACTCCATTCCACTGGCAAAGTAAGCCATCGTTGTTGATGTAATTTATAGCGTTTGGACTATGTAACTTCTATAAGTTACAGAGACAGCCCAGCACCATCGTACATAGAACTAGATTAAGATTTACCTCTGTATTATCATTCTGGTTTTTGACTACAACAAAGAGTATAAAATACTGTCTCTGTGATTCTAAGACGCTTAGCAGGTTTTGGAATTCGCCCAGGTGCCGTTGAATTAAACGGGAGCTATGCACTTGCACAGGTTTCCACAGAGGCACTTAGGGACCTCTGTGAAATATGTTTTGAATGGAAACAAGATGCCCAAATGCCTTGTATAGCTCAGTTTTAGGCATATTTCATATTTGTAGGCTCCCAACTACATCAAAACAATCTGTTAAAATTTACTGGTTCATAAACAATATTCACATCTTAGATGACGTGCATTATTTCAAGTTCCTTATCTCTGTAAAGTGTATTGGAGGGCAAGGACCTTCGTGTAACCTTGACTGAATACAGTGTTTGTACATCATATGCAAAGCAGAGAAGGGAGGGTGAAGGCTATTGAACACTGAATCTTTCCAGTGAATCATAATGACAGAGGCACCTCTCCTGATTCATTCCGAGCGCGCCGTGCAGCATTCTCCACATTTCATCTTTCTTACCTGTAGGGGAAGGTTTAATGGTTTTACATGACCTATGTTTCAACAAAAAAAGAAGCTTCTGAGAAATAAACAAGGGATGATCTACAGCATATTGTCTTGTACAAGATAAATTTCATTGAGCTTAGCAGAATTACAGCACTGCAGAGACCAAGGAAATATATTCAAATGTACTGCAAGTTATGTTACGAAAGCTGGATTTAAAATCCTTCAGTGATGAAACTGTTCCTACTTAGTGAATAGCAGCTGCTCTAAATTAATCTATATTGATTAAATTTCCTCTCGCTTCACAAAAAATAGCTTTTAATTTAGAACATCCCTATAACATCTCAATTGAAACAACTGCAAGATGAAAGCAACCACATGACGTCTGCAAATATTATCACCTCCCTAAATCACGCTCAGATTAATCTTACAGAAACCAAAAGGTTATCTCTCCATCACTTCCTCTGGTGGCTCTTGAAATTCTCTGATCTATGTTTCCAAAGCAAAGTCTATTCTCAGTTTTGTCATCCTAGCGATACACAGCCTGCCTAATCCACTTTTTACCTTTTCCATCTTCAACACCCTGTTCTTCTTCGGTTTGCTTTTCAAAGGTTCAAAAGAATGCACAAGATAAGTTGTGCCCACCATAAATAATGAAAAGAATTATTCGGGATACAATCATAAAGCACGCTGCAGGTAAATGATGGATAGCTCTGCACCCACCCCGAGCTGGGAATAGGTCTAATGTGCTACAGAGCCTGAGCAAGGGCTTCGGAATTTGAGCTAATACAATCAGACACTCAGCATGCAGGGACTGTTTGCATCTCCAGTCTAAACTGTTGGATAAAACACCTAGCAAAATGACACCAAGAGTAGATACATTTTATTTTTAGAAGTTGTTTTAGCAACAACTCAAACAAAACCAGAAAGTGCATCAGAAGCAGAAATTATTTTTACTGACAGGAGGGAAAAGCTAACAGGTAGTTGCTTATATATTCAAATACAGCTTCTACTTTTAATGGCTTAAAAAAGGTATTTTGGTTGTAATCTATCTGTCTTGTTCAAACAGGACTGCTCACCTGAGTAAGACAAACGGGATTCAGCCACTTATTTCTTAGGCCCTCAGTGCAGTTTTGCAGCAAGATGAGCCTCCACTGTATGAAGCAGAGATATTTTTATGAAGAATTGCATTATCCTGCTTTTATAGTCACATTCATATGGTTTTGTTTACACGTAATATCGCACTTTGAAATTAAGAGTGTTGATTATTCCTTTTTTGCATTCAGATGTTCTTAATGTTTTATTTTGCAGTATCTTGGGTGAGTTGATGCATATATTCTAAGTGTGCTTTCCATCTTATATAAAATGAAATAAATAATTAGAATTGCAGAATTATCTTTTTATTGCTTTGTGCTTGTATTTCTTGGTATTTTGTTCTGTATAATTCTGTACATCTGACACCAAACTGTACTCGATGGCTCTTTGAAGCTCTAATTGTCAGGGTTTTTTCCCCTCTAGTTTTTCTGTACTTTTTAAGAGTTCATTTTTCTAAAACAATAACTTCCACTTGCTGCATTTCATGTTGTTTTCTAGAAACATAAAATCATGTCCCAGTTACCCTTTTTCAACAATATACAGTGTTATTTTCCTATCATCTGGAATAAAACAGTGAGAGATAACATATAAATAACTATATTAACGCTAAACGTTCATTAAGTGCCTCATTTTGAAAATGTGTTACAGCTGGCCACTTATACTTGGCTGGAAATCAAATAATACAGGACAAGCACAAAATAAATATCTGATTCTGATGTGATACTTGGAGAAATAATTCCAGGCTAATCTACGGACTACTTACATGAACGAGATCAGTAGGACAAAGTCCTCTCTCACTGAACTCAAGCCCAGTGGAACCAAAGCCTCATTCCTGGAGCATAAGTTGGGGACATAGGGCAGAGTATTAAAAATAGTATGGAAAATGGTACAATTGCTACAGAGTTGGATGTGGAAAACATGGGAATAGCAGGATTTTTAGTATTTACTGCTATAGATGGCACATCTGTATTATATAATGCCAGGTATCACTTTTCTTGTAGCTGAATTTTCTACCTAAAGTCAAGGGCTGACAAAAACTCATTCACTGAACTCCTCCGCCGTCACTCAAGCTGCTGGAGCAGCAGTGATAATAACCTGATGCTCCATAATGTGGTAGTTTGTAACGTATTTCCCCACAACTTCACAGCTCAGTACATTTTAAAACAAAGACATCTTCGTAATGGTTTTCCAGTTTAGTAGACTTATGGTAGAATAAGAAAGTTGAAGAGGATAAATTCCAGAGAGATAGATGGAGGAAAAAATACCTAAAGTTACCAAGCCTGTGATTGTGAATAATCAGGTTTGCTAATTCTGACTTTCTTTGCAGGTACAACACAGTCAATAGTCAATACTGTCAATACAGTTCTTAGATCACTTATTTCAACCGGTTCCTTTTCTAAACCCAGTCTACATTTTTTTCTAATTGTGCAGTGACGTCAGTTCTATGTCGTTACTCCTGTTTTCCAGAAGGGAATGCTGTAGTTCCTGCCTAGCCTAGTTATTAGTCAATCTGAATAATTTATTAATTACTTCTTTGTTCATAGTTCCAGTATAGGAGTGGAGCCTAAACTCTAGATCTAAAGCGCTAGATCCAGGATAATTCTTAAAGTTAGGCCTTTATGTACTATAAGCTTTCATCTGTGTTTTCCATGGGTCTAGATTTATTTATAGCTTTCACATGTTGCACAATTAGTAAGCAGGGGCCTCATTTTTATTCATCTGACTCCAATCTTAGTATAACTTACTTCATTGGCATCAATGGTGTTACTTCCTCATGTAATATTAGACCCTGTATTATTAATAAATATATAAATATTGCAAGGATTATTTAATGCATCCAGGATTTATTTCAGATATGCATTTCTCATTTTCATGAGAGAAAAAATCACTCCCAAAGTGTTCTCAACATCTCTATTTGTTTTTATTGCTTGAAGGTGAAATGTCTTTGTTGTGTTTGCAAGTTTCTTTCTCTCATTAACATGATCAGTTGATATTAAAAAAAACCACACACCTCAAACCTGTATTTCTTAATGGGATGAATTCACATAAACAAACAATTTGTTTCATTAGGAAAACATGTTATTAGATCACTGGAGACATCAAAGCATCTAAATCAATTTCTTAAGCAATTCCACATCACACCCTCTTTCAACTGTTACTGCTCTACTAAATTAGCAGCCTGAAAGCACAAAGCTGAGGAGTAGATTGAAATAACATACCAATGGTTCTGTAGCATATTGCACTATCCATTTGTATCTCCAGGGCTATGGCTTTTGTTTTCTGATTGGATTTATTTACTGTATCTTTTCTGATATATAATCAGATAATTGCAGGTCAGATCTGCTGGTTACAATAGATAGCTTTATCCATGTTTTGTATTGAAATTCTACCCTAAAAATAACAGCATGTAAATAGACTTTTAATCTCTGCTGTAATATTTGTACACACTTATCTTTCTTTTCTTTCATACTCCTAATTAGCTGCAGTTATCTTATATTCGGTAAGTAGACAAGTGATAATTATAAGAATTCATAGCCTGATTCTAATCTAACATGTGTCAGTTTTACACCAGGTTACATCACCGACTTTCCCAGCATTAATTCAGAAGACCAAAATCAGGATCTTATTGCTTAATCTACATCACTAGCTCTACTCCGCTTTCACAACTTTCAGATATTTCTTTGAACTAGACCGATGTGAGATCATCTTCTCTGTTTCAAAACATCTTCATTCTTCACTTTGTTGTTCAACATTAGTTATGCTGAACATAATTAATGAGCTTGCAGCGTGTTCAGGAGAAGATCCCCTCTGTGATGTCTGTTCCAGTAAATGAACCAGTGCCAGGAAAGGCTGTCCAGCCTTGAGGTTAAAAGGCATGGCCTGTTCCCAAAAGTCTTTCCCACTACCACTCCTCTATCCGTGATCCTTTTCTGGGAACGACCTGGGGCCTGTGCTAATCCCCCAGAACGTACACGGGAATTTTTTTTAAGAGTGCCAGTGAGTGCGGGTCAGTGTAAAGCATGCTAGAAGTTCAACAGAAAGCTGAACCTGTCATCGCACAGGTTAGTTTATCGACATAGATACAAGCTTCAAACCAAAAATTTGGGTGCAAAAACTCTAGGGGACTGGAGTAATAGAAAGGTGTCAGAAATAGCTCCTAATCCACATCAGTGAAACGACACTGAATTCATTCTAATCCAGCCCTAAGGATGGCACAATTACTTGCATTTTGCAAAAACCTGAGGACTTCTGTTTTTATTTCTTCCTTCTCATCCGCACACTTATCCCTGAACCGATGACTGTGCAGCTAATCTGTCTTCTAAATAACCTTGTATAAAGTAACAGTCAAAAATAGACTCAAAGTCACTTCTTTCTCCACAGGGAACCCCGTGCACTAATAGAGGATATCAAACAGTTCCTTGGTTTGCAAAGGTCCCATCTCTCTATCAATTTCAGGCTATGCAGATATTCCTCAAGGCCTACGCCATGTACTTTATGATGTGAGAGAGGCAAAGGCAGATGATGAGCAGGTCACATGGCTCTGCCTCTGAGATCTCTGTTTATACTTGCCAAAACTCATCCTGAGATTGCACCTTCCAACTCTGTATTTTGGGTCTGTGCTCTTTTTGACACCACTTTGTCTGCTGTCTGTAAGATTCAAACCTCCTTTTTGGTTTAAAAAAAGAAAAGAGAAGGGAAAAAGAAGCAGTAAGGTTCCCATTTTCCTCTCACCAGCACTGATTTAGCTTGTCGTGAGGGTTATTTTTTCTCACCCTTGGAGAAAGGCTGAATGACCAGATATGAAGAAAAAGTCATTAATTCTTAAAGGCCAATCACCCTCTGGCAATTCCATCATCTATTGCTCTTTCTTATTTCTCTCTGCCATCCTTTCTTTGCTACTTCCTCTCTTGCTTCTCCTCCTCCCTTCCTGTTTATTGGTGTTTTCTGTTTTCCTAAAAACACTCACACAAATCTCTCTGGCTTCTGTAAAACACAAAGCTACATTTTATGCAGAATAAAATAATGCAAATCATATTATGTAACAGAGCCCTTTAAGTACCTACAGGAAATTGAATTTTGTAGCAGTGCTGTCACTGGAAACGGTGCTGCTCTTTTGTCTTGCTTGAACTACAGCGAGGAATTTAGCAGCCTAGAGCTTGACACTATTTAAACACAAGTCACCAGCCTTTCTTTAAGGAACTGCGTCATCTTATTCAGCGTCCCTAACCGGGCCACACGGTAGTCACCTTTCCCATGACAAGTCCATCGTTGCTCATTAAATGTGCTGTGTGAAGGGGTACAAAGGGCTGCTTGTCCTTGACAGTGACTGGCCCTCTCTGATATGAGACGAATGTTGGTAACGCCATAGCCAGCGCCAGCCATCTGGGCTCTGTGCTGTGCCAACCCAACAACGGTTACACTCCAGGGTAATAACGCTTCTGGATTTAGATAAATTGGAACCTCTTTCACTTTCTTCCTCTTTCCCTCCACACTGAAGATTACAGGGCCAAAAGCTTGTATTACTCTAAAATTTTACCTCAAGTGCCACTAGGCAACAAGCACAACACATTTATTCTTTTCTGGAAGATCATTTTCAACTTTGTTTAGCTTCGCAGACAACACAAACTCAGGTGCACCCGGTCCTTCCATAGGTAGATGTTTATCAGCTTCCAAGGGGTTTGTGTCCCAGATTTGTTATGTTCCCATGGATGGAACTGGTTATGCTCTTCACTGAGATAAGAAAGGAATATTTTTTTGTATTCTGAGCAAATATTGCCTACTGATCAGATGAAAATCCTGCTCTCTTTGCCCTAGGGACCACTATGACAACTCACATACCTGGGAGCAAGTCAAAGCCATTTCTAGGTCAATTATATACTTCATGCTTTCTGAGAAAAAAAAAATGCTCCAGATCTCTTCCTGCTCTAGTGAAGTACACACAACCAGGCAATTAGAACACCTGGTTAAACCATCCAGAAAAAGGCAGGTTTTATTCTTAAGTAAGTCTTAATACTGGAAGCATACACTAAAGGAAATTAGATATTTTAACAGAATTCCATTTAATAATTTCCTCTGGCCATTTAATATCAGACAGTTCAAGTGTGCTAACTAAATGGATTATCTATTTTTATTTTAAGATTTCCTAATGATTAATGCTCAGTGATGTATGCTCTACTGTCAGGTTAAAAACTTTTAATTGATGCTAACGTTTTATCGATAATGTTTTAATCAATATCTCCTAACTGATATTTAGCACTGTAAACACTTCTCAATAAGTTCTTAGATGTTAAATAAGTTTCTGCAATTTAAAAAATATACAGCAGTAAAGTATTTAGTGGTTTTAACTCCCCCTGTTACCTGCTACCATTACAAGTTTAAGAATTCAGACTTTCTAATAGCGACAATATTCAAGCCATCCTACATTTTCATAACAAGGCATTCATTCCCTATCAGCTGTCTGATAGACAAGGCACATGTAAATCTATCATAACTGAAAAATACTTCTTTTGTTCAGTGTGCCAAGTGAACAAGAAGAGCTATAAAACCATTATCCAATTGTTATTGTTTAATCTATTAAAACCGCTGTATCAAGGTACTTCTTTTTTCTGCAACAATAAGATACATTGAAATAGTGGTTCCTAGGTTACTTATCAGTGTATTGGCTTTCACTAGAACACTGGCATTTCTTCTGTCATTAAAGAGTAAATTCTGAAACAGGAGGGACTATTAATTATGCATTCATTTGATATCAGAATATGCATTTAACACTATTTTTTTGGTGGAAAAGCAAAAACTGGCAGACAAATAACTCATAAATGACACTAATGAGCACTGGGAGATGGAGTGGAAAGGCTTTAAATGTGTCCCATTATTTAGCAGGATAATTAAGAGCACAGCTCTACCGTGGCATTTTATTACAGAAATAGATAAGATCCCATCTTATTGCAAGCAGGTGTTGTAATGAAGCAAAGCGAGATCATTTTTATGAGGTTCTTCTGGTCCAAAAAAATTGCAAATTTATTTTATGCTACCTTAATTTAAAAAGTAAGCATGCAGATCTTGGGAAACAAAGGGGACAGCAAAATGTGATGTGTAAAACCATTCCCAATGCTGTTGATTCAGGTTATCCCCAGAGAAAAAAAAGAAAAGAACATTTGTTCTCTCACACCTTATAAATACAGTTTGGTTTCTCACAACTAATGTTTGCTTTAAGCAACTCTTATCAAACGGAACTCACCATACACAAATGGCATCACTGTTTAATATAAACTAAACTTCATATCGGGTTATTTACAGTAAAAATAGGATTTCTGCTATTTTTATTTTTTATGAAGCTTTAATCCTTCATAAATACCGTCACCAAACATTTGCAACATGTCTGTAATGATGTTATGCTTTTTTCATTAGCATTAAATATCATGTGCTGCAAAACACAGATAATCCCACATGGTAATCTACAAAAGATGTGGCATTAAATGGACTGACATGATATTTGCAATGGTGTAATTGCAAGAAGATTCTGGGCTAACGTTCACCGCTTATAAAATGCAAGAGCAGCTACAGGACTCGTGGGGAAGAAAACTATACTATTTGATTACCTAGGCCACAAGCTGCCATTCTTTTATATAACATTGTAGAAAAACATGATAGTGAAACTGAGAAACTGGATTTTGGGAGGGTGGGTCCGTTTCACAGAATCATAGAATCGTAGGTGTTGAAGGGACCTCTGGAGATCATCTTGTGCAGGGCCACCCAGAGCAGGGTGCCCAGGATTGCGCCCAGGCAGGTTTTGAAAGTCTCCAGAGAAGGAGACTCCACATCCTCTCTGGGCAGCAGTTTTACAAGTACTTTCAAGAAACCAGAACTTGTACTCATTATCAGTTTATGTTTTTGTAGTTTTCACTTCCAACCACTGTATTCTCTAGGGTCAGTAACAATTGAAGGACAGGGAGAAAGATTGCACAGGGTACTGATACCAGGTAGCAACTATAAAAAAAAAGGCTGAATATCATCAAACCCCAGAAAACTTTCTGAATCTGGGAAGCACAAATTCATAGGCTCCTTATGGCTTCCTCTTTTTCTCTTTTCCTTTATTCACTGGAGTTTGAGATTCGTTACACTTAAAATCTGAAGAAGTTAGGTGGTGAGATGAAAAAAGGAGTGAGATACAGAACGAAAGAACTGTGGAAATTGAAATTTAAAGCATAGCTAATGTCATTTGGCTTATTTTGCTGCAAACCTACAGGGGAAAGAAAAGTTCTGCAGTATGTAAGAAATAGCTACCTGAGATGGTCCTGATTTTCTACCACCCTGCATGGTGAATGCTATATATTTGAAAGAGCTTGAAACTAATCATCTTTATATGGAGATTAAAGAAAGAGTGATGAAGCGTGATAACCTACAACTTCTTTTACTTTTTCTTACAGTTAGGAGAATCTGTACCTCTGCTACAAAGGATGCTGAGATAGGGGAAAACTCCAGTGGAGCTACTAACATCGAGCACTAACCCTTTCATCTTGCATTTCAAAGAAATATTACAGTTTCACATTTGCTCACTTATCTCTCTTTTGCCCACTGTGAATTTTTGTTTCTGATGGTCAGCTTAGTTTTTACTAATACTTTCCATTTTTGAATGCACACTGCCCTGAACTGGGATGGAAAAGCCTCAATGCCTTTAAGTAAGGAAAAAAGTTTCAAAAATTTCGAAACTGTTTTACATTTTACACCTCTTAAGGCTTAACTTCTGGAAGTAATTTCAGCATAACACGTTGGTCTGGGAGATATTCTGACAGAAAAAACTTAAACTTGCCTCTTTTTTCCCCACAAGCCTGTTGTGCTGGGTGTAGGTCTCCAGGCCTTGCCAGAAGAGGGTGCAGGGGCTGCCCGGGGCCAGTCACAGCCTGTTCCAACCGGTTCCAGCCAGTCCCACCACACCCACAGCAGAGCCCCTCACTGGAGTCGGTGGTGCCGCAGGAAAGCGCATCTGAAGAAAGGCAAAAAGCCTTCCACAGAGGGGACAAGTGCGAGGGACGGTCCTGGGAGCAGCAAGGCCAGGGAAGGAGGAGGGGAAGGAGGAGGTGTGCCAGGCCCCGAGCAGAGATTCTCCTGCAGACATGGAGAGACCGCAGAGGAGCAGGTATCTCCCTGCACTCATGGAGTCCGTTTTGCCTGTGATGGTACTTGGTAAGTTATCTCCCTGTCTTTATCTCAATCAGCTGTTGATTTTTCATTTGCTTCTATTCTTTTCCTGTTGAGGAAGGAGGCTGAGGGAGCAGCTGGTGGGCATCTGTCAGCTCCCCAAGGGCAACCCACCACATCTTTCTTTTCCTGCCTGCCCTGACAAAGTCATCTTGAAAAATTCACCTTTTTTTTTTTTAAACCATACCCTTATTTTTCAATGAATAGTTCCAAAAAAGCTCTTGTTTTCAGCTGTTTAGAGCCCTCACAGATCCTCACACCATAAGGAGAAGCTTTTACCTGTTGAATCTGAGAGATAACCTAGGACAAAAGGTCTTAATTCTGCTGGGTCACTCACCACATAAAAAGAAATATCTATTTAAATTTTATGAAGAATCTTTTAACATATTGTTTCTGTTACACCTACAATTGCTGTGACAATACATGTTTCTAATGCCACTTAATCTTTGGGTGAGCCTTGGAGAACCTTGCACGCTTAACTGTTATTATAATATAAATTCAGGATGCCATGCCATTTAAAAGCTTGAAACTATAATAACTGAGGAGAAATTCCTCTATTTATTTGCACTTAATGTTTTGCTTCACACTTTATTGCACACTGTCTTCTCTCTATATCCATTAAACCTGTTGTGAGCCACAGAAAACACGGATTTTTGTCTATGGGGAATAAAATAGTTTAAAATTTTACATTTATTAAATTACTTCATATCCTTTGTGGTCATTCATTCTTATAGTAATAGATAGCAATAATGACTTTATACTAATAAACATCTAATGATGGCCTGAATTAAAAAAGCATCCAAATTATCCAGCTTTGGTAGTACAGTAAATTTGCTGGAATGCATTAACTATTTAAAGCAGCAAAACATGATACAGAAGTGACTGGTGGTTTCTGCAATCCCTCCTTTTTTATGCATGCTCCTTCTAGTAAGAGAAGAATCCTGAATTTTCTAACCTTTCTTTAGGAATAATATTAGGATTCTGAATTAGCCAAGTTTGTGTAAATTACTAAGAATGCTATATGCTATATACGTTGCACATATAGTTTAACTGCCGAAGTGCTTAACCCTTATTTTCTTATTGATAGTTTGTGTTCTTTCGGTTCTTCTATGATAATGTCAAAATGTACTGAAGTGGCACTTGAGGTCAGGATGGCTGTGATTTGAAATACTGAAATATTTAAAAGGTATTGCAAATATAAACGTGCACATTACACACAAGGATTTAAAACAATCACGGCTCACTTATACCGCCATATATATTACTTAACTATTTTTTAAAATAAAAAACACATACCTCAGAACCTTGAGGAAATCAAACAGCCAAAATTGACAGCCACTGACTGCTCACAGTTACTTAATATTAAGGCCCTATCCATTAGCAGGTTTCTCTCAGCTGTGGCTCATTTCAGACTTTTTTTCTCCACATCCTCCTTCCATATCAATGACATTATTCCAGCTGATTTATGCACTGAGGAGACACACTTCATCAGGTTAGATTAATTCACTAACTCCTGGGTGCTATTATAGGCAGATTCTGGCTCCGTGCATATCAGCTAGCCAGCTAAGGTTAGCATCTGACATGACAGAGATTAAATTTCTGTACTTCAGCACACATTTTATTCTATGGTCAGAAGTACAGAAAGAGCATATAGCGACGAGTCATAAAACCCCAGGTCCTAAACTCCAATAATCAAATCAGATTTTTTCTCTTCTAAGTTTAATAGGAATTTTAAAAGTTCTAGCTTTTATGAATAGGGAGGACAGGAATAAAGGGAGTAAAACTCGTTTCTCCTGTTACTTCTGAAATCTACAACTACAAGGAAGCAATACAGCTCTCAGCAGCCTGTGTGTTCATTAAGGATGCACTACTGCATTAACCAGTAAGCAAACCAATAACCTGATATAATATTACAGTGGTGTAAACCTTTTGGTCACAACTATCAATAGTGCTCTTCCAGACTGCATAGCTCTGTAAAGACAGAATTATATATTTTTTACATGAAATCAGATTTCAATATTGAGTCCTCAATAAGGTAATGAAAAGTTACCATAAAGACATGAACATTACTGTGTAATCAC